>KZ269984.1:933804-990598 GCA_002249935.1 Onchocerca flexuosa | reverse complement strand
AGAATTACGTTATTTATATGGGGAGCACTATGAGTATAAAATGTATTTATAGCTGGAAAAATCCTTATCTTATGTAATTATCGAAATAGAATCGTATTGATATTTTTGCTAATCTCACTTCCCCTATCATACCTTCATGCATAATTCTTTATTTTTTAATAACTTTTTTTAGTAATTCAAAGATTTTTGTTCTTTGAAGCTTTCAGTGATTCAGTTCTTTAAAAAAAAAAAACGAATAGAATGATTCAAACCAATTAATTTTCTTTTTTTTAATTTTTAATAGCAAAAAGAAATTTTGTTATTACAACTATCACCACTGTTGAAATAGAAACAAACTTCCGGATACGACAAATGCGATGGAAAATATGCTTTAAATTTAAAGCAAATAAAATCATAAAAGCATTGATTTTGAGCTTTTGATTTAATTTAAAGGAAGATGTAGTTAAATTAAAAGGGAAATTGCTATGAAGGAAAAAAGCGTGTGATATTTGTATTAAATCACAATTAGCTACGGATTCATCGAATCGTAACATAACAGAACTAATGCACAGTGCATTGGAACATTATGTAAACAAAAAATTATAAACAAGAAATAATACGACTTATATTTCATTTATTTGATTGGTAGTTTGCAAATTTCAACGTCAAAAGAGATCTGACGAGAAGTACAGTAATATCGATGAGCAAGTTTAAAATGCTTTTTGAAACGCCTATAATGGGCTTGATGACATCTTATTAACTCAACAAATGAAATGAAAATCAAATTTCCAAACAATAAATGGAAATATTATAGACAAGCAGTATCATATATTTCAGCTTGAGTAGAGCAATTTTATTTCTAGTTTTCTGGTAAATTCACAAACAAAAAGTTCAATGGTAATACTTCAGGGAAAAACCAAAATTTTTATTGCTGGCTGAATTATAGCAGCACCAATGGCAGCAACAATGAATTCTTGATATGTACTTTTTTACATCACTGAAAAGGAATAATGTTCAGCAACTTCATTTGTAATGCCAAAATTTAAAAATCTCTTTATTTATTATTTTATATTTAAAGAATGCAGTCTTAACTTTCTGTTAAGACTGGAGTCTTAACTTTCTGTATAGGTCTTTCTTCTTGTTAAATTGCTATAAATTTTACATTCCGAGTTTTTGGATGGCAAACCTGTTTGGATCCGGAAAAAAGTAGAGAGATTGTCAGCTATGTCTTTTTCTTTTCTTCAAAAATTTAAATACCCTTTCATTATTTAATATTTTTAATTCCAAAGATTGAATAAATGATGATGAACAAATCGGAATTTTTTGGCAATATTAGTTGATGTTTGTATATAAACATAGTTGATGATTGATGAAATGTTCCCGAATGGATTGGTTTACAACTCAGAGACATCCATTAAGTGTGTATTTTCAGAAGCTATAATTGTCATAAAAAGAAAATAATTTTAGGAATCTGGAGTGAAAGCGCTTAAATGTATACATTCTGAAGATTTTGCAATTGAAAATTTTCTATGCAAATCCTACTTCTGCATATTTATTTATGGCTTAGAATAGGCTTATTTTAATCTCGAAAATTATCATCTAAACTAACTGCAGTTGTTTAGGGAATATTTGTCACTTTGTCACCATATTATTTAATGTATTTCCTCAACAGGTACTGATATTTGAAGGAAATGAAATTTTATTTAAGCCTGTGCTAATAATTTGCTTTGTTTAATCTACGAATAGCCCATTGGGTAACATTTGTATGTGTAGAAATTTTCACGTTGCATGTTTATTTAACTTGCATATATTTAGATATATATTTGTGGAATTCATAAATGTTGAAAATTCTTTATCATCTCTTGTCTTTATTTATTGTTTTCTTTTACGTTATTTGTATTTCTAATATTTCTGTCGATCGGTTAAAGGTATTCATGTAATGTTAACTTTAATATATGGTGATTATTTATGAAAATGATTTGTGCTTTTGCGAGCTATTCATCGATTGACTCCGTTCAGTCTCAATCCGCTTCAAGACATAAGTTTGAAGGAAAGGTAATTTATTGTGTCACGTCATAGATTTTGCTGCAGTGTCATATAAATCTATCATTTATTAATATACCGAAATCGTCGTTTGTTTTTCTTTGGAAATATCCAAGCTAAAATTCATCAAAAAATTAATGACAGTAATAAAGAAAACTTTGCTTATTAATGAATCAAAAAAATTCCATGTAAATGAATAGCCATCCCTAAAATTTTGGAAAAAAAATCTTTTGGTAACTTGGTCAGATTTTTGGAACTGAAAAAATTATTCAAACTATTGTACGGATATTTTGAATTTCATGTAGCATTACATGCAACTCACTTTATTTAAACTTGCTATGACAATGAGAGATTGAGTTAATGAGAAGAGGACAATGGAAAGGATAAAAGATAAGATAATAAGATTCTAAAACGATTTTTAATGAATGATGGAGAAAATTAATCTTTATAACACAGTTATTACAAATGCAGTTTTTTCTGTGCCATATACGTTCAATCATTTTTATTACTCAAAAAATTGATTAAGATCTATTAAAATGATAAACATAAAAAAAATATAAGAAGAAAAGTGAAATGGAGCAAAATTTTCCGACAACAGTGTTGAATTAAAAAATTAATGATTCGATTAGCCATTAGTATATTTTGCATTTATGCAGTTTTTTTTCGAAAAATAGAAAATCATGTGACATTATTGCCATTTAATTTATTTTGATACTATTTATTGTGTAAAAAAGGCCTATTTCTTTCCAGAATAAAATATTCATCGAAACTGGAAGAAGAGAAATCTAGACGGTGCAGATTCAAGCTGGGAGAAAGAAGAAAGACAGGAAATTATCCTTGCGATACGGATTCTACTGAATACTCAGCTTTATATTTGCTCCTACCTAACATTTATTGCATATTACGAAACAAAAATACCATGGTACTTGATTATATTGACAATAAAAAACGGTATAAATTACACTATTGGTATTGTTATCTCACGAGAAATTGCTGAACCAGATGTTGTGGTACTTTTTTTCTTCCTGAAATGCCAGTCTCTAGGATTTAGTGCGAAATCTAGCAGGACTGAGAGGATTAAATGAACAGATGAGTCAGGACGAAAAGCAACGAGAAAAAGATGAAAATGAGAAGAGATAAAAAAAGATTATTGATTTCATTGTTATTAATGCCATCATGTTCTTTTGCTTTCTTCAGATTTATAGGCCGGAGTTTTGAAATAGCAACATCACTCAAATTTCAGACTTTAAATTGACATTTATGAATCTTTCAAGTAAATACTTTCATATGCCCATATTATTACTTCTTTGCATTCCATTAGATGAATTTACCGTGATTTTGAAATTGATATTCAAATTCTTGCTTCTGAGATAACAGCTCGCCAGGTAAGACTTACATAAAAATCAAAAGACTTAAGTAATTGCAAGGTACTATTGCAAGTTATTTTATTGTTATTACAATTCGTTCTCTGTTTGCGAATCTTTTTGTCTAAATCATTATTATTTTTTAACGCATTTTTGCTCCAAAGTTCATTTTCTTTCAATAAATAAGTTTTCAAACAAAAATAACACGATAATCAATTATTGAAAAGTCCGAATAAGTTAGAATAACAGCATCTAGAGGTTTTAAAAAAAAGAGTACGAATAATGGAAAATCAAAATCAGTCAACTGTTTCTTTCAAAACCACCCGAAGCTTTTGCTTTATTTCTATAATAATTTAAACTTATTACTTTTAAATTTGTATTCACAAATTCAGTCATCATCAATTTTTACTCAAATACCCATCTCTTTCAAAAGCGAGACATCATAATCATAAGCATATTAGAGCTCTAGTTAAATAGGACCTATTATTCTTATTTTTCGCTATAATTTGTTATTAATATGTTATGTTCCCTCTGCATAATTTCAGCTTTCATGAAACTAAATAATTATAATTGATAGCAGAAATCTGACATTTATATGGTTGATATTTCATAGTTAAGTGTGTTTTTCAAATAAAATTTAAAAATTTTGTTATCCAATTTTTCGAGTTATCTAAAGAAATTAGGAATTACATGCAGATAGTTTGCAAATCAATTAAAATAGATAAAATGCAGAGAATAGTAAATAAGACGATTTAGTAGAGTGTGTCAAATTCAAAGAATACTTCTAACTTACGTTACATTCGCTATGATTCGTTGTTGATTACTGTATTGAATTTCACTAAACGCAGTAATATATATACTTTGTTAGCCACTGAGAATTTCCTTTCTAACAACTATAAAAATTTGATATAAAAAAGTTTGGAATGAACTTTTTCGAATTAAGATTCAATAGGAGAAAGTAACTGAAAAATGACGCGGTTAGAAAAATAAACATGAATAGAATGAGGGAAAAAAAAAGCAAAAAAGATTTATGAATATTTGATTTCTTTAAATTTATTTGTGTTAATATCTCTTCAGAAATAAGAGAGGATTCAAATGTTTCTTAGAATAATAGATATGAAATAAGTTTATTTCAAATTGATTAAAAATTTCAGTTCAGCTATTTTATTACTCTTAATGGTCGGAATTCATCCATCTCTAAATTTTCACTGAAAGGAATAAAAAAATCGAATAATTATGAGCTTAGATCCTAGCTATATTTAATTATCGTTTTCAGAGTAATTAACTTTTTTATAATCATTGAAACATACCTTGAATGCCTCCTGGTTTTACGAAATTTCATTATTTTCTTTTTTTTTTTTTTTTTTGAACATTTTCAAGAAATTCTGCACTGAAAAGTTCAAGTTCCAAGTTAAAGAAAAGAAGCATTGAAAATAAGTGAACTAATGCAGCATTTTTTATAGAGCGATTTGCGTTTCTTCTTTATGCAGGTATGAATTTTCTAAAACAACATTGTCCTGATTTTTTGTCCTCATTTTATCATGCATGCTTTCTGGACTTGATGATATGTCACTCCACTCAAAAAAATCGAAATCCTAGTTCTAGAATCTTCATTTTTACCTATTAAACATTTATTGGTGCCTCCTGAAAGATTTGTCTTGCCTTGTCCTTACAATGTCGCACACCGTTGCTATTTTCGTCATCCAAAAGGTATCCAGATTGATTTTTGCTACATTGTCAGACGTGCACAACACTTAAATATAAATTATACCTAATAAATCATTAACTTTCATAAATTTCATCAAAAGATGAGCTTGTAACATTGCTAAGCCAATGAATATCAAAAAATTAAAAAAATAAACACTTTTTTTATTCAAATAATGAGTGCTTGAAAAAAGCAATTTTTTCGATTCTTAATGTGTAACAACATTTCAAGCATTTTATGAACTGTTTAAATTTCCAAATTTTGAAACACCTTTCAAGAAAATATTATTTGCAGCAAAAAGATTTTGATTGAATGAGCGATGAAATTCATTAGAAGATTACAGTTCTTTTTAAATCATCTCAGTTTTGTGAAAACTCCAATTGTTGGAATTCATATAAGTTAGAAAAACTCATGCCCATATTTTCCAAGTTCATGATTTGCATCTCATTTTTAATCAAAACTTACTATGGCTATTATGCCAGTGCATATGTAATTAATCATCATAGTGAGATTTCTTAATAATATTTCCACAAAATCCACTAATTTTACCAGCATGCTAATCATGTTAATGTATTACAGCTGAGTATTGTCGAAAAATTGCAGGAAATATTTCTGGAACTTCCAAAGTAGCGAAAGGAGACCAATTAACTTAAAAAATCAGAACAAATCATTAAGCATCTCAAATTTCTACCAAGAATTTCCGTATTTTCTCTTTCATTTCTTAACTATCAGGAGATGCAGTGCATTTCTGTTTTTAACTTCTCTTTAGTTAGCTTTCAGTTCAGTCATTTCGAATGTTTATAGTTTCTTTAAATTTAATCGAAAATGATTAAGCTAAATCAAAAAATAAGCTGAAAATGCATGATTACTAATCTATAAGAATATTAAGAAAACAGGAGAATTGGATGATACATTATCTCGAAAAATTCTATGCTAAAAAAAATGACGGCGGAAAACTTATTTTTGCTTGATGTCAAAATTTTTCAGAATGAAAGAAATTTGAATTCTACTTGAAAAACAATTATTTCATTTTCAACATTAGAAATTTATAATTTATTAGAAAATTCAATTATGCCATCAAACAATTTCACACAAGTTGTTAGCTAATAGATGTGATGGATTTTGTCCTTCGTCATCCTCCCACCTTTCTCTTTTGAACAAGTTTTTTTTTTGCAAACTTCTTATCATCGCACTACTTTCAGGAGCATAAATGAATTTCTTGTAAGAGTTGTATTTTTATCCCGTTTTTTTGCTTCAGAAATTCAGCAAGAAAACAATTATCATTGCTGAAAGGAATTTTTGACAGAATTTCGACATTATTATTAAAACATTACTTGCTATTCTGAGTAAGCAATGAGTCATTTTAGCATTTTTTTGAGAGTTATTAGTATCGGAAGCAAAAAAAAAAAAAAAAAAAAAAAAAAAACTTCGATGATATTTGAGTAGTCGGTAATTTATAGTTTATAATAACGTCTTATAAGCAACATTCTATGGTAAATTCATATAAAATCAGCACCAACTGATATATCCTTACTGCAATAACATTACTTTTCATATGCATGAAAATGTCTCTAGAGTGCTAAAGTATCTAAAGAAGACTTTTCACCCCTGCGCAAAATGATTGTTCTGAAGAGCTCGGAGAAACATCATTCATGGGAAATATGGAACTCTTGATTACTATTCAACTTTCAAGGATGTCTAATACTGAGGGAATAATTTAACAGCAATCCAACAATCACACGGTCTTTGATGCTATACACGCTAATACAAAATCATGTTTTATCCACCCTTTTCAAAAAATTTTTGCAAGGATTGTTCTAGCCTGAACTAAATTTTCTATATGAAAAAAAGTATATTATGAACAAAGCATTTTGATTAAAATTTGCTGCATGAATCTTTGTTTATATCAAATTATCCGTCCTATATTTTCCAAATATTTGAACGAATGATTTAATTATCAAATTTTAGGCAGAAAAAGAATAAGAGAGGAATTCAGGGGAAATGACGAAAGTTGGGAAGAGAGAAAGGATTATGGCCAAGGATTAATCGCTCTTTTAGTGAAAAGGGAAAAAAGCGAAAAGAGCACTTTGGGCCAGATAACAATTACGCTTCTTATTCACCAATTTCCTTAAGAAGTCCGAAACTGTCACATAAGCACATTGCATAAAATGAAGTCAAGTACCCTTTTCGGCATGTTCCTCTTGCTGGGTGCTATTTGATTTCTTACTATATGCATTATTTTATTGAATGTAATTTAATCATTTGTGTATTAAATTTTCGATACCTACAATCTTGCGCCACATCTGTCACACTGTTTCACTCCTACACCTTCAACTTTGTCTGTTTACCGTAAAGTTAGCAGATTTCGTCCATCTCCTCTTTCTCAGCACTCTTATATGTCCAATCTCCGATCTCAGCTCCAAACCTATTATATATTGTTGTATATTATACATTGTTGGGTAATTTCATTTTATAATTGGTACCATTTTATTTTGTCGATCTTTTCAAAAAGTTTAGAGATTATCCGATCCGTACAAATAATCAACTCGCCATTCATTCCATAATTGAAATCTAATAACTTCCGATTTTGGCTTTTGAATCACAGCTGATTATTTACGAGATGAAAGGAAGGAAGCAAAGAGGAAAAAGAAGAAACTCTAATTCAATATATTTTTTGCTTACTTAAACAGTTTCACAGTTTATTGAAGCAAAGAAAGTATGCTTTAGAAATATTACTATCAGAAGCGCATCAAAACTGTTACAGCACACCAGATTGATGGAAATAATGCTTCAACTCATACTTTTACATTTCAGTCGCTCACAAACTTCACATCCTCTACAACCTAAGTTGAACTTCCATTGGACAATTCATTTTTTTTTTAGTTTTTCTCATTATACAGTTTAAATTATCGCGCCTTTGTACTCTCTAAATCAAACAAAACTGTTCACTGAGAAGATTGCGGAAAGGATATGTAAAGAGAGAAGTTGCGCATAAAAACTAGTCTCTTATCTTTGAAAGATATTATAACTTAGCAGTAGCGAGACTAACTTGAACTGAGTATTTGTCCATCGTCGATTAATTTTGTAAACGTCACCATCAATGCATACACCAAGTTCAGCAGCCACAGCACGGAATGAATCGATACCACGTTCTCCGTAAGCCCCAGTCACAGCGATAGCATGCACATAAGTCCAACCTAATGCCGATACCTGATACCCGGAATGAATTCTGATGAATCACTGTGTTATGATCATTATTAAAGATATTAAATAATGACCATTAATCACTAGGTTGTTTGACCTACTTCTATTGACGAATTAATTACCTTTACTAGAAGGTTAGTTATTTGTGATGGCCGAATGGTAATCTCACTAAAATACAACCTTACAATAAGACCCAACAAATGGGAGAAGATGTTTTAGAACTATTAGAATCAACGGGATCTCTTTTCATTATCATTGAAATGTTTTAGCTGTAAGCCTAATAAAACTTCTGCTACTGATATATATTCTGAACTTACCACATGTGCCATGGCAGTGGCTTGTAAATTATCTGGTGGTACCACACGTGAAAAGTAGGCGAATCTGGAATGAGGAATAAACATCGCAATGTTGACATTTGAATCGCAAGTTTTTTTGCAGGAACTTTCTTGTTTTGAAATTTTATCTTTTGTCTTTAATTATTATCAATACTGCAAATAACAAACAGATGAAATGCCTATTTAAATTCTTCACAAACCTCGGCTTCTCGCTAAGCTCAGTGCCTGTCGAAGAATAACTTATCTGAGGCACCTGAAAATGGATCTATTGACAATTTATATTTTATGCTACTGTAATTGTTCATTTTCCTCCCGCATTTTGACTTACTTTTAGGGTAACTGATGGATATCGAATCAGAACAGAATATAAAATATTATTGCAAATGAATTATTTTCAGGTTTAAGATAGCTACGTATTCGGCAAAAATAAGTATACTAATTAGCTAATTAGTCTATAATTTCGAGTAAGTCATTAAAAAAAATTTGGAAAAATCGAACTAAAGCTAATTAGAAGATGAAGAAAAGGAATTTGATATTATCAAAGAAAGCACACATCGAAAATGAAGATTTTAAATTAAGTCTGATTTTTTAAAATCTTCATTGAAATTATTCCCTGAAAATGAAATATTTACTTTAAACAGTTGCAGCATAGATGCCACCATGACAGAAACTTGACTACTTGCAGCACCAATAACAGCTGCAACTGGATGATGTTGATAGATAGGTTTGGAACCATCGGAGCAGTAAATCTCCTCATTTTGCGACATTATCGTCTTGATGAATACCAACGTTTGTTCCAGTGCATACGAATCAACTGAGCTTAAGCAAAGAAGCTCGTAAGCATTTGTTTTGTTAAGGTTCTGAATCATAATAGTGTCCATATGCAATGAAATAATTCGTAATACTGGCATTTACTACGTTTTTGGTCGGCCATTTCCAAGAAATATCCAATTAAATAATGTGTATTAGAAAAAAAAAAAATATTTATTCGAAATGTATTAGAAATTCATCATATTTTTGGCATTATTTTGTGAATAATATTCAATAGCGAATGTAGTTAGGCCTTCGTAACCGTGAATCGCATAGAATTTACATGAATCGTCTAGAATTTACGTAATTTAAACATCATGAATTCTGCAAAATGAAGTCTTTGACATGCTGTATAGATCTATTTTCAATTATGACAATTTTTGGAAGAAATATTTTGCATTTTCTTTACTTCTTTATGGATTCAAAAATTTTCCAGATGATTTACTTTTTCTCAAAGTAATCCGAAATATAGATTGGTCCAGAAACTGACCCATTGATCTGGAACTTAGTCTTTAAAAAAAAGTAAGTTTATGACATTTGGATGCGAATCTATTCGGTTTCTCTTTTCATCCTTTCCAGCGTTCAATTGGAATATTAATTTCGAAAAAAAAAAAGGCTATTTTGAAAAGATTACAAAAACTCCTAAAATGCACAAGATAACATCCCAGGCGGAAATTGTTAAAAATTGTTTTTCAATACTTTACAATACTACACATTTAATTTCCTTTCCATACTATTCCATAACATTTTTCCTATTCCATTCTGCTTTCTGAATTTCTTCAGATGATCACTGAGTATAACCTTCGGGCAGTTATTTTATTGAAATAGAAAATATTTTGTTTTAAATGCGTAAAATTACATGTAAAGAAAATTGGCTACTTGTGAAAAGTAATGAGAATAGTACTTAACAATATTATGTTCGGATTCATTTATCCATCATTTTAAAAGTTCAAAAGTTTCCCATCAATTATTTCGCTGAAACCAAAGATTATTATGGCATGAAAAACCAAGAATATTATTTATGAGTTGAATATATTAAATGTTTTTCTAAATCTTAATCAATTCTAAACAAAGTAAGTGAGGAAAAATTAGTATTACAAACTTCATGCTGATTTACGAAACGAATTGAAATAAAAGTGATTTCAAATATTAAAAAAAAAAAGAAAGTGAAGAGACAAGCAGCGGATAAAAATAATAAGAGATTAAAACATAACATAAACTGTAGAAATTTCATTATCATTGCTTTTTAATAATCTTTTCCTAGACGACTAATTTAGCACAAATTTTATTTAAATTGAGGACTTCAACGTTATTTATATCCTTTCATCACTATTTTTTCCGCTATTACACGATAAAATAACAATAATCAGGATTATTTCAGCCATTTGCGTGCTAATTATTTTATTTTATGATATTGATTGCCTTTTATATAATTTTGTCCATTTACTAACTGTATCCGGCCATACGATGCCTCGGCAACGCGTTGTCGGCTCCAGCTAGTCTATATAAGTAAAAATATAAATGTTCGTTTGTTCAAAATCTTAAATATCCGGAAGTTCTTAAACACGCGCTTTATTTATTTAGAAACATGCATTTATTCGAATGCAACGTTTTATCAAAATTTCAAATCAATCGGTGGAGAACTTGAAATGTTGTGTAGCAAATAACAACGAACATCTACATTTTTATTCATATGTAACGAGCACGTCACGAAATTCAATTTGTTCATGAATTTCTGAATAATTTGCATAATTTTCAGTGAAGATCCTATAGGAAGAATGGTTCCAAACTGTCGGCGTTAACGATTGCTTTGAAAGAATTCCTCACCCAGTGAACCAACTTTTTCTCTCCTTACAATACCATAAGCATAACAATCTCTGCCTACGGTCCTAATACAATAACAATGACAAAAATGATAGCATCAACAGTAGCAGCAGAAAGAACGACAATCGTGCAGATGAAGATTCATATGTTAACTCAACAATCAACCTCTTTACGTTTCATATTCATCATTTTATTGGCTGAAAATTCACCTGTCCTCTTTGGTCGGCAAGTATTTCGAAGAGGTGATATAACCCTTGGAGGTCTTTTCCCCGTGCATGAAGCAGGCCGCAACGGTTCTGAGTGTGGAGATCTGAAAGCAGCACAAGGTGTACAGCGCCTCCAAGCAATGCTCTACGCACTAGATTTGGTTAATAACGATGATACAATTTTGCCAGGCATTCTTCTTGGAGCACAAATTCTTGATACATGGTAAATTTCATTTTTATGAAATAAATTTTATTCATCCAATGTTTGGGATTATTACTTGATAATTTTAGGATCAGAAACATTAAGTTTTGCTGCAATTAAAAAAAAAAAAGTCTAAGAAACAGAATAAGAACTGATTTGGAAAGAATTTCGTAATGAAAAGGGATGGCAGTGATAACATCGCATAACGCATCAAATTTCTCACTCGTTTTTCGCCAAAATCTAACTTTTCTTCAGAATTTAAATATGTTCGTATGTGGGAGACAAACGAATTAACCTAAACTTATGCAAAAAAATCATTTGCATAAACGCTATCCTTGACCAGCATTATGAATTATTTCATTGCATATGGACACTATTATGATTCAGAACCTTAACAAAACAAATGCTTACGAGCTTCTTTGCTTAAGCTCAGTTGATTCGTATGCACTGGAACAAACGTTGGTATTCATCAAGACGATAATGTCGCAAAATGAGGAGATTTACTGCTCCGATGGTTCCAAACCTATCTATCAACATCATCCAGTTGCAGCTGTTATTGGTGCTGCAAGTAGTCAAGTTTCTGTCATGGTGGCATCTATGCTGCAACTGTTTAAAGTAAATATTTCATTTTCAGGAAATAATTTCAATGAAGATTTTAAAAAATCAGACTTAATTTAAAATCTTCATTTTCGATGTGTGCTTTCTTTGATAATATCAAATTCCTTTTCTTCATCTTCTAATTAGCTTTAGTTCGATTTTTCCAAATTTTTTTTAATGACTTACTCGAAATTATAGACTAATTAGCTAATTAGTATACTTATTTTTGCCGAATACGTAGCTATCTTAAACCTGAAAATAATTCATTTGCAATAATATTTTATATTCTGTTCTGATTCGATATCCATCAGTTACCCTAAAAGTAAGTCAAAATGCGGGAGGAAAATGAACAATTACAGTAGCATAAAATATAAATTGTCAATAGATCCATTTTCAGGTGCCTCAGATAAGTTATTCTTCGACAGGCACTGAGCTTAGCGAGAAGCCGAGGTTTGTGAAGAATTTAAATAGGCATTTCATCTGTTTGTTATTTGCAGTATTGATAATAATTAAAGACAAAAGATAAAATTTCAAAACAAGAAAGTTCCTGCAAAAAAACTTGCGATTCAAATGTCAACATTGCGATGTTTATTCCTCATTCCAGATTCGCCTACTTTTCACGTGTGGTACCACCAGATAATTTACAAGCCACTGCCATGGCACATGTGGTAAGTTCAGAATATATATCAGTAGCAGAAGTTTTATTAGGCTTACAGCTAAAACATTTCAATGATAATGAAAAGAGATCCCGTTGATTCTAATAGTTCTAAAACATCTTCTCCCATTTGTTGGGTCTTATTGTAAGGTTGTATTTTAGTGAGATTACCATTCGGCCATCATAAATAACTAACCTTCTAGTAAAGGTAATTAATTCGTCAATAGAAGTAGGTCAAACAACCTAGTGATTAATGGTCATTATTTAATATCTTTAATAATGATCATAACACAGTGATTCATCAGAATTCATTCCGGGTATCAGGTATCGGCATTAGGTTGGACTTATGTGCATGCTATCGCTGTGACTGGGGCTTACGGAGAACGTGGTATCGATTCATTCCGTGCTGTGGCTGCTGAACTTGGTGTATGCATTGATGGTGACGTTTACAAAATTAATCGACGATGGACAAATACTCAGTTCAAGTTAGTCTCGCTACTGCTAAGTTATAATATCTTTCAAAGATAAGAGACTAGTTTTTATGCGCAACTTCCCTCTTTACTCTTCAACTTGAAATTCATTCAAATGATCTTCGAGTTGACTTCTTTTTAATACTCAACTTTCTGTATTGCTTATTCATTGCAAACTTATTCTTTTCCAGAGAGTTGTTCATGAAAATGAAATACACGAAGAAAGCACGCGGTGTTGTAATGTTCGTTGATGAGGACCAACTTAGACGGATGCTCTCAAATTTAGATGACATCAGACGCGAAGATTCGACTTTTGATAATTACTTCTGGTAACTTATTCCTTTTTCTTCTAAAAGTACAAATCAAATAGAATAGATGCCTTATAAGCATGAATGGAACACCCAGGAACGGAAGCAAATTAACGCGTATTGTTCGTCATCGCATTACAATATTTAATTGCATTCACTTGACATAAGGTAGAAAAGTTGATCATAAGATCAATTTATCTTCTCTTGATGAAGATAAAAGTTGTCAAAGCTGTAAAACAATGGTAACTTCAGATTGATTTGGAAGAAAATCAGCTGTATAATGGAAAATGACTTGAAAAATTCCTGATAAATTTAGCTATAAAACAAAAACCATAGTGATGTTTTTGGTGTGATGATTAGTGCTGTTAATACACATAAAATGTTACGAAATTTAGTGATATAAAATTCTAATTACATCAAGATTAAATCACTCTTTTGCTGATTGATTTGACGATATTTAACACAACAAAATAATACATTTATGGTGTTGTAAATGAACTCAATGAAATTTTATGACTGGAAGCGACACCATCGAGGGACGTGAGTACAAATTTACAATGAATTTCCTCATGGTATTGACATTACTGGCAGTCAGTATTGAAAGAATTAAAAAACTTCCGAGGAATTATTCCATATATTCAAGAAGTAGTTCCGGCTACCAATTGTTGAACAATTATAAATTGCAAAATGAAAAATTAGTTGAAGTTTTACACATTCGTTTTTGGAACAAAAATGTTGAATTTTCATGCGAAAATAAAAAAAAAAATAAATGCGTATTCAGGTGGATTGCTAGTGATTCTTGGGGAATCAAACAGTCTGTGATAGCTGGTTATGAATCAATGACCAGCGGAACAGTAACAATTGCACCTGATCTTAAAGTTGTTCCAGGTTTGAAACTATTCCATCTGAAAGTATATACTGCAGAAAGTATATTCTTTAAAAAAGAAAGTTATAGTACATTTTGAAAATTCTATTAATTAAATTACAATTCTTAACTGTTGACACCTGGGTCAGCCTGAAATGGTTTTGAAATTGGGTGTAAGTGATAAAACAACCCCAACAAAATGCAGTTTTTATCTGACTGTATCATTCTCTTCTTGAAGATTCTCTTCATGTTGCCCTTATTTATGTTTCAGTTAGCCTAACTATTCATTTTCACTTGTTTCTAATTCTGTAGATATTCTTTGACTATCTCTATTTGAATAAACTTTTTAATTATTTTAAGCCAATTAGTTATTTAAATTGATTTTTTAAAGCAGTTTTTCTCTCGTCAACAAATGATGAATAGATTCAGTTGAATTTCTATACATCATTTTTGATCAGATTTCTTTCTATTATATACTGATGACCTTCGAAATTTTTTTTTTAAAAAAAAAAAGTAAAATGATGAAACAGCCTCTACTTCCTTGTAGTTTTTTGGTCTTTTTTCAATATTCGCATCTTAATGCCTTCTAGAATAAAATTAAAGCTCGGATTTAGGTTTTGATAGATATTTCAAAAAGTTACGGCCATCAAATACATTTCTCCGTGAGTACTGGGAATCAATTAATTGTTCCGACGAACATACTAATTTCGGAGAATGTTTCGACAAGCATGGTATTATTTTCAAGCAAGAAGCTTACGTACCATTTGTCATCGATGCGGTAAATGTTGTCGCTAGAGCGCTTCATAAATACATACAGGTATTATATGATTCCAGCTGATATATGAGCTAAGTATTTCTTACAAAGCAGAGAAAATAATGCAATAGACATTTCTTATTTATTTAATTGGGATAAGTTAAGCTTGAAGGCTCAAAAAAAAAAAAAAAAAAAATCATATCCAATAAGCATATTTGTATTTCGTGCAAATACGAAGGATTTAATATCATAAAAATATTATAGACAACTTGTTCATCAGTGAACTTTAGCAATTGCGATATTTCCAAAATTGATTTCGATGGCGAACGATTGCAAAGTTATTACAGAAATGTTTCAGTTGCTCGTAAGTTTGATATTATCGAGGAGAAAATAGAAAAAAACGAATATCAAAAACCCCGTAGCAGTAAATTTTAGAATATCTTCAATTTTTTAAAAATAAACTGAAGTTTGAATCTATACATCATTCAAAGCCATTGCATAACATTAAATTCTTCTGGAATAAAAAATTGACCCATTTTTTATAGACCAAGAATTGCATTGTAATCTGGCATATTCTTCCGTATCCAATTTCTTTTTTTTTTTTTTTTTTTTTTTTTTTTTTTTTTTCATGTTTAGAAATAAAATTTCTATGACTGTGATATGTACAGCTGGTATTCCACCACACATTGACGCAAATGGTGATGGAATTGGCAATTATAATATTTATCAATTAAATGATATGGGTTACTATCAAATTGTTGGCAAATGGACTGCCGGGAAAAAACTCGATCTAAATGTCCATCATGTCAGGTTGCAATATTTAAAAATAATTTGATTATGAGAAATCTCTCATCAAAAAGAAGATATTTCGAGGTACGCAAACTTACAATTTTTTACTAATCCTGAAATTATTTTTTAGAAAAGGTCTGAAAAGATGGGACGGTTCTTTGCCGCTATCAGTATGCAGCACAAATTGTCCTCGAGGATATTATCGTGCCTATCAGGACCAGAATTGTTGTTGGACTTGCATACCATGCGATGTCTCGACATCTATTATCGTCAACGAAACGAAGTAAATAAAAAAACTTAAAAAAGAATTCAAAGGCTGTTTCTTTTGAGCACTAAATAAATAGTGAGTGAAAGTGAAATTCAAAACATAAAAAACTTTTCAAACTTTGAAATTTTCGATCATTCGTGCTCAAAACTGGTTCTCAGATTTCTTTAAAGTAAAATCTAAAATCAATTTACAGTTGTGTCCAATGTCCATTAGGTTATGGACCTAATGAGGACTTGCTAGCATGTAAATTAATACCGCCGACAACGTTGGAATATAATAGTCCATGGGTAGTCTTACCGGCTGTATGTTCTACACTAGGCATAGCTGCTACACTTTTCGTTGTTGGGGTAATTTTTCTCTTTTGTTTTTAAAATTCAAATTCCAAATGTAAAAAATTTTAAAATCCATTGATATCGAATGCTCACATATTTCTAATCGGTCATAACATTTGAACGAAAGAAAAAATATCGAATTCAATATCTTCCTGAAGCCTTTAATAGGTCTGATATTTCAAGATTTTTAGTATTTTAACTTACAAAATTAATTATTTATCCGTGATTAATAACTTCGTTCGTTCCAATTAAATTAAACTTGCTATAGATTGGATTTGATTGAATTTAACTGATTCTGTTCAATAGGTATTTATTCGATATAACAGTACACCTGTTATAATGGCGTCCGGCCGTGAACTATGCTATTTTATGTTGGGTGGAATTTTATTATGCTATTTAGTAACTTTCATTCTTATATCTAAGCCAAACGTGTTAATATGCGCGGCATCACGGATCCTTATTGGCTTATCAATGTCTGCCATTTATGCTGCCATTTTAACCAAAACAAATCTTCTGGCCAGAATATTTTTGATGCAGGATGCAAGGCATCTCGATTGCATTGTACCCAGTGCACAGGTTCAATTTTTCGAATTTCATAGATTGATTTCAGTTTTCCAAATTCATAATAAGGCTTTGATATGAATAAGAACGAAAGCAAAGAAAAATGATACTCAATATTTGAAAATTCAAAAACTGACTGACAAATTTGTCCTGAGAAATTACATATTATATTTTATGCAAATTTAAAAAGATTTTTACAAACACGTTGCAACTTCTATTTAATGCACAATTTGTTTAATTTTGAAGCCCAAAAAGCATAAATTATTTTGTTTCAGATAGCAATATGTTTTGGCATTGTATCAATACAGCTGATCGGTTCCTTAATATGGTTGCTTATTGATCCGCCGGGTATCACTGTCCTATTTCCATCACGGGAGGAAACGATTTTAACTTGTAAAGCCAGAGCTTCTCATTTGCTGATCTCATTACTATACAATATGTTTTTGATCGTCGCTTGCACATTGTATGCCTTCAAAACACGAAAAATTCCGGAAAATTTCAATGAAACACGATTGATTGGCTTCACAATGTACAGTACGAGCATTTTATGGCTTTCGTTTGGTTAGTTGCTGAACTTTTTATCATAATCGCCATATTTGCATCTGCAGTATTGAAAATTCACATTGCAATGTAAAATATCAGACTTTGCTTTTGCGTGATTCGAATACGCCACCCCAAAAATGAATGCCAGCATTACGTAATATTTATAAAGTAAATAATGTTGGAATTCTTTTTTTCCAGGACCAATTTATTTTGCAACGCAGAATAATTTCAAGGTAACGGATTTGTCAATTATTGATTTTGAATGAAACTGTGATTAAGCATTATGCTGCATTTTGCATGATTTTTAGGTGGTGTGTGTTTTGATGTATCACTCTGCATGTTCATTTTTTTAATCCTTGAAATTATATATCTGCTTGGTCCAGAGGAACTAAATTTTTAAAACTTGAAACAACGCATTCGATTTATCCGAAGACATATTTACTTCTACAAATATAACTTATCGCTAAGCAAAATTTTCATTTAGAGACATAAGCTAATAATTTGCATATTGCTAATTTTCTATTGTTTCCAAATAAGATTTTTTAATGAAAATATTTTTGGATTACACATCATTCATTTTATAAAATTGGTAGTGAGAGGTTGTTTTGAATTGAAAGAATGTCGCAATCGAAAAGCTCGGTCAGTAGAAATCCATCGAGTTGTAAGATCAAATTCTCCTGCAGAGGTAATTCGCCATGTCAGGCTGTCTTGTGCGTCACACCAACTGACACTTTGGCCCTGGTTTTAACCCACGATGTTATCGTTGAAATAACGCTATACAAACATATCCGCATTTGTCGCATAGGTGGAGTTGCGGCAACTATTTGTAATGGTGGACGGGTCGCTGCTGTGCATCATCCATCAATTGAAATTGTCCAAGAGGAAACACAAGTAAGCCAACTGGATTTTTTAGAGGTCGAAATTTTCATAAAATAACACCGAAAAATACAAAAATGGAAAAGCGAAAACGAAATTTCTTTCAAATTTAGGTCCTATTCGATATGGTGCAGGGTCCACGCGTTCGTGCTAGCAGTGATGCCGTCCATGTTCTTGGCGTGGAAGGAACGGATCCAACGACATTAGTGCATTCCATAACGGATCAGGAAGTGCGAAAACATAAAAATTCGTTCGTCGCAACGGGCAAATTTTATTTGCGCCGGGATATCGATAATACAGCGGTGTTGTTTCTGAATGGTATTGCTGGTGTTAATATATTTGGCTTGTTTGAAAATCAGCATGAACGATGTATGACAGCAGCCAAACAGGCAATTTTAGATCAGAAGGGTAATCAGCTTAATGCGATCATCCAAGGAGTTAAGGTTAAACATGATATGGAGACCGGTGATACGCGAATTTATTGTGGACGCAATTTCATCTCACTCTGTGTAGCCAGCCATGCTTTGACGTTGCATTCCCCATGGGTTGACATTAATGTTGACAGCTGCTCATGTACGCGTCTACGTCGAGGTGAACAAATCATTGAGACGGATGGAAATTTTTTGCGAGTCACTCAAAACAATATGCATGCTGATTTTACATTAAATAATCTTCAATCCACTGCTGATTCTTCGCCATCAAATGAAGTCAAAAATCCTGAATTGGCTGCTGATTCTTTGCCATCAAATGAAGTCAAAAATCGAGATTCCTAAATTTTCCTAAATTTCTTTGTCAACTTTTTTTCGTTACTATTACAAGATTATTACAAATTAAAGATCCACCACATTGCTCGTTTTTGTTTGCAATCAAAACAATGAAGCTCTAAATTGTTGCATGCTTTTATGTAATATGTAATTTATTTACTGCATGCCTCTTCAAATTTCATAGCAAACAAGCACCTTTAAATTGTATAGTAGAAAAAGGAAAAGTTAAAGTTGATAAATAGGTTTCGTAGATTTAATGTCTATAGGTACATCCTTTAGAACCTAAATATCACTTCACATTTGCATTGGTTAATGTTACTGTATTGCCTGTACTTCTAAGTATTAAAGTTTATTAATTACACAGAGTTTTCGGGGACATTTATTCTGATAAATGTTTCTGAGATGAAGGCATATAAACAGTACGATGCAAAAGAGCAGAAGTTATTGGAAAGAAATACACATTTCTCTTTCGAGAGAAAGAAATGAGACTAGCACAATTCAAGCGCTTGGAAAAAGTTCGAAATGGTATTTTAGACATTAAATTGAATCGCAAGGATCAACAAACATTTGATAAATATTGAATAAATAATATGAAGAAATTTTTACCCTTACAGATACAGATGACAAGTTTGTGCATGTGCATTTCGATGAGCGGCACCGTAGCCTTGTGTTGCTTTTTTGCGCCAAAAGTATATATTGCCGTATGTCAACCATATAAAAATGTTCGTACGCGGCAAAGTGCTGTTGGTCGTTTGGTTAATCAACAAATGAGAGTTATAAGGTACAGTCAAATCAATTAAAAAAATTCTTTTTCAAACAGAATGTATATCCAATTTTCAAAAACATTCTAAATTTCATCACGTTGCTGCTTGAACCATTGCATTCTCTTGTATATCTACCTGATTTCAGTCAGATAGCCACTACAACAGCTCCAAATAATAATTTTTCTACATCTGTGGTTGATTGCTCATCCTACCCGCATTTTGTATCCTGTAGCATTGCTGAGGGTAAATTTCAATTTTCTACATTTTAATTCGTTTATTCCAATGATTTTTTAAGCAAAGATAAATTTCGAAAAAAGGCATCAATTTACTCGCTATTTACCACCTCTTCCTCATTCATTCTCCACATCTTAGAACTTACCAAAAATTTCTCGCATCTTTCCAAGAAAATATTACTGCCTTTCCTTTATTGGATATTCTCTTGGATCCATCGTAATTGAGAAATTCCAAACTTCTTTTTTCAAAAAAAATTTCCCTTCCTTAGTAATATGCAATTATTGCTATATGCAATGCGTAAAATTATTTGATTACTTTAAAGACTTGGATTTTAAATAAGAAAATAAGTTTTCGAAAGTTTCAAATGAAAGATTAATAGTTAGCATGCAAGACTTCAGCAGAAAAGAATTCTGTAACTTCGAGTCAGATTACCCAGCAGTACGAAACCATCTCACCGATAGTCAAGAAATCTCATGCCACACGCAATGCAAAATGCAACAACAATGATATTAGCCACAGAAGCAACAACTCCATCAAATCCGAAAATTCGCAGCTTTTGATGACGACACCATTTCAGCATCAATCTTCAAACAACATTTCTCATCCCGACGATGAACTCGCCAAAGAAACTATTATATATCAAAATAATGCTGAATTATTTTTTGAACAACTTTTTGCCAATTATGATGTTACGTTTCTTTGATTTAATTTAATCACTAAATGGATTTTTTAAGCAGCTATTTATCGACTCAAACTCCTCGTACATCTCATCAATTTTTTGAATAATTTCGATTTATATTTATTTTATTTCTTTTTTAATAATTTCCTATGATATTTCAATCTAACTGGTTATTGAAGCAGTCATTTCAATTATAATTTGCCTATTTTTGAATTATTTTAAAAGTAATTGTAATCATATTTTAAATATTTCAAACAATTTTTGCCTATTTTTGAATTATTTTAAAAGTAATTGTAATCATATTTTAAATATTTCAAACAATTTTTGCCTATTTTTGAATTATTTTAATCAAAAATCTGAAAAGAAAATTTGCAAATTTAATAATTCCCAATAACTTATAAATTTTTAAGATAATCGACAGAATTTTTCTAGCTTCCCTTTAGTAAGATTTTGAATTAGAATTAAGTTATTAGATTAAAAATTCATTTTCAAACAATCAAATTAGTAGTGCTTACAAAAATTTTAATGTGAAACTTTTGGTTGTTCTCACACTTGAAGAGTGGAATTTTATGTTAAATGCTCTAATAATTTATACTATTCACATAATCGATCAGATATAATTACAAAACATTTTACAGAAGATCAAATAGCCAGCATTATATAAGTTTAAATCAATGCTGGAGATATGGTAGTGCTTATTTATACAGCTTGCATCAAATGGTTTATCATATTTTTACATTTTGCAAACTTTTAATGAATTTACAGGATTAAAGTTGACCGCTGCTCAAAATAAGTTTGAAAAGCTTAGTCTCTATTCCGTATGAAATGTGAAACTGTAAATGTAATGTGCAACACCGACTGAATGAAATTCAATTACTTTTTTTTTTTTTAATCGTTCTCGGTAAACCAAATCTTATTTTACTCTCATTTAATAATTGTTGCATTGACTTGATTGTATCAGTTTCTTATTAATTAAAAAATAACATTTCGCGAATCCTGGAGATTTAAATGATGTGATGCTGTAAACAGAATGATAAAAACGACAGATTATAAGGTAACATTTCGTATAAAATAGAATAACTATATCGCTCGATAAATTTATCAAATGACTGTCATCATCAGATTCTCGAAATGTGACACTTTGTAGCAAATTCAAGAGGATTTCAAAGTTTCACATAATTTCACTGTTACTATATTTATTCGCGAATTTCATAAATCAGATTAGCTAGACAAAACATTTCAGTTTCTAAACTGGATGGATTTTTACTTTGTTAATATTTGAAAGATATTTAGATGTCATTTCAATAAGTGAGTAGATAATACCCGAAATAAAATTAAGTTTGAACTGATCACGAAACAATTTTGCTGTGAGTAAATATTTATTAAATTTTTTGATTCTTCACAAGCAACTGAAACGAACAATATGTTTAATATATAGACTATTTATATACATGTTCTGAATGACATCAAAAATTATTGCACAGTTGGAAGAAACTTTGTGTTGTTTGCTGTTTTAACTTCAAAAACTTCGAAAATTTTATTTTCGAAGTTAAAAGCTCCTTTCTTCTCTTCAAAATTTTATTTTCAATTCCATTTATTCACTTATAAGACATTATGTTAACCGGGACTTTGTAAATTTTAAAAGGCCATATCTTTTCCAAACATGATGATAATCGACAAATTCTACTAAATTTATTATTCAGAGCTACCTAACAATATCAAGCCCTTAGGCTGAAATCGCTCCTGAATATATTTCTAAATCAACTTTTGAGATTTTGTCATATTCAAACGAAAAAGACGAGAATGATACTACTGGAAAGTTCAATAAATGTAAAAAAAAAAAAAATCTCCATTTCATGGTTACTTTCTTGTCGTAAAATACCCCAACAAATTCTATGATCGCAATGTCAAAGAATTTCAAGCTTAAGTGGTAATTAAATAGAGACAATGAACAAATTACAGCGTATCAAGAAGATATTAAAATGACATCAAATTCTGACCAACTAATATCTTTTTTTGTCAAAAAAAAAAAAAAAAAAAAAAGACCAAAACAATAATTACAATTGGTTGATGGAAGTAACATAAAAATGATAATTGGGAACCGGTGATTTGCGAATAATATAATGACAACATATTCTGTGGCATATTCAGCAAAATAAAGACATCAAATGTAAGAAAATGTGATTTGAAGAATAGATGGAGAAGGAGGAAAAGGGTAAGAACTTTTCATGAAGTCATAAATTTTGAAATATCAATTAAAATTTGAACCAAATCAAATTTGAAAATCAGCAGTGCATTTTCTAATTATAATAGAAACAGGAAAGAGAACAATTCAAATTGGCCACATCAATCTGCGTGACCAATATTATTTCTAAAACAGGAAGATTTAAATGGCAATGACTTGGCATTATTTTCAATGAAAACTTGAGTAACCAATGATACAGACCTGAGAATAAGTGTCGTACTCGGTGTTTGCATTTAAACATTTTTGAGACTGAAAAAAAAAAATACTCGCTAAAATTTGGAAGAGAAAGATAAAAACAAGAAAGTTGAGTAATAAATTATTAGTTATTCAGGATTCTCTTGATATATGCTCTTAAAATATATACATTATATTCCATATGTAACTGCTAGTCATTACTGAAATTCAATATTTCTCATGGTTTTAAAAAATGACTGATTTGAAGTACTATAATGACTGATTTGAAGTAGAATGGAAAATACTATAGGTATATCCATCTCTAGATTCATAATTTTGAATTATAGAATAAACCAAATTAATGGTACTGGTGCAATTGCAAATAAAACCACTGAAGCAGCAATGATCAAAACCCATTCAGGATATGTTTATAAATTTTGGTATGTCTGGAAATTGAAAATTTTGTAAATTGAGAAAAAAATTTAACAACCGGTTTTTACAAAGAAAGCTAGTTGAAAAATAGAAAAATTAAAAAATTGAAAAACTAATAAAATTAATGTTAAACTTACTGTGTTAGAATTATAAGCAGAATATTTTGGTAAATCAATGACAGATTTGGCAATAGAAGCGAAAAGCAGCATAAGCATCAAGACTGGTGATATAAAACGCCATGTTATAGCCTAATAGCAGGAAACTCTATCACCAGTCATATCGACTAAATCTTGAACGAAACTGGAATGATGTTATCAACTGATTTTAAATGAGGAACAAATTTATATTTAATTCCTTTAATATTAGCCTAATTAATTTCAATGTAAGTGAAATACATAAAATGCTGATTCCAGGAATTAAAGTGAAAAACTAACTTTTGCCATCCTTAAACATATATCACAGCTAGAACTTCGAAAAAGGCTACACCCATGAGAGCATAAGTACGGCGAAATGATCAAACAACAGAACCCAATACTGGAATTTAAAAGACAGTAAAATTATTAGATATTCCGAATTACTGATTATTTTAATTGTTTGACAGTTCTGGTCTTCATAGAAGCATGGATCTATACACAAATAAGAATGTAAATGTTCCTGTTACGGCTCACGGAACTTCGCAAGTTTTCCACCGATTGTTTTCAAATTTTGAGACAACCTTGCATTCGAATAGGCCTTCTTTTTTATATAGATATATTTGCTTCTTTTCACGTTCCACATCTGTGACAACTAAAAGTAGTGAAGGAGTTGAATTTTTTTGACCCCGCCCCGCACTGCCCTTCTTGAGCGAACAGAATTTATTCATCACACCTACTTCCTGCATTGACCGCGGCTACTTCCTACAACGCTTCAAGTTTTTTATCGATTGATTTGAAATTTTCATACAGCTTTGCATTCGAATAGACCCGTATTTTTAAATAAATAAGGCTAGTAATTTGAGTTTTTTGTTTATTTTTTGCTTTGTGAGGGATGTAATTCGTTTATTTTTTGATTTTTGGGGATATAGTTGCATCGCAGAAATGTTGAGGCCATTATAATGTATGACGAAATGTTTCGCTCTTCATTTTTTGGCGAAACGTAAAGACGTTAAAATTAACTACAAATATGCGTTTTCAGCACTGCAAAACGACCGATCAGCTGGGATATTCTCACATCAATTGCTGGAAATTGGGAACGAAGGTGTGCCGGTTGATCTGACCTCAGGACAAATTTCACTGCATCATTACTTCTGCAATTTAGTGGCGTTAAAAGAAGAACTGGTTGAAAAATATTTCCCAATATTCAAACCAATTATAAGAATCACGATTGACTAAGTGAACGAGCTATTCTTCGGGCCAAAAACAAAGACGTCGACAAACTTAACGATATTATACATTCTGACATACAAAGCGAGACAGTTACATATACGTCTGTCAATATGGAAGCAGATGAAGCGGTTAATTATCCAACAAAATTTTTGAATTCACTCGATCTGCCAGGGATGCCACCGCAAGTATTGCAATTGAAAATTGGCATGTTAGTTATCATGTTACGAAATATTAATCAGCTAAAACTTTACGACGGCACGCATCTTGCAGTAAAAAAAAGTGATAGCAATGTCGTAAAGCAACGATCTTGATAGGACCTTTCAAAAGTGAAAAAGTCCTTATTCCTCGTATTTCTATGATTCCAACAAATTTTCCATTTCAGTTTAAGAGATCGCAGTTCCCAATTCGATTGGCACTTTTATCAACAAAATAGATTTTTGAGTTCAGGGTTAATCTTAGAATTACGCTGTTTAGATCTAGAGACGTATTGCTTCTCACATGGAAAATTATATGTTGCGTGTTCTAGAGTCGGCAAACCAGACAATCTCTATATCTACACAGACAATGGAACAACAAAAAATATTATACACCCGCAAATAATGTGAAATTACACATATTAGATGTGGACGAAAACTGAAAGATGTTAAATAATGCTGTGACAATAAATGTAAACAAGAAATACTAAAAGTCAAGTGGCGCGATATGGTTTAAAGGGACGACAAACATGTTTACCATCAAAGTGCTCCAATTCACAGACAAACAGCAAAGATGTCGCAGCAACAGCAACAGTTCGGAGTTCCAAGGGTTCCAATTCGACAGTTCAAAGCGACACAAAAGTAGAAATATCGGACAATTCACTTGAATAGTATTGTTCCCTATTATTGACAAAGGAAAGAATAACCCAGTAATTAATTTGTCTGGATCTTCTCTGATAATTGTTCGATACGAAGAAACACTCTTCATCAATCAATAAAAGATTTCTCAAACAGCATTCATCTCTATCACACAAGACACAAAAAACCTTTTCACACTTATTGCTGACTTAGTCTAATCACAATAGTAAGAATCAGTCTCCAATCCAAACAAACCACAAATTTATTACAAAGTATCAGTTTTTTCCCAACACTAGAAACATGCGCTTTGTTTTTTCTTTTTTTCAGTTTAACCAGACTGAGCTAAAACAAAGCGTGTATAAAACATGCGCGTATTCGTATGCAAAGTTGTGTCAAAATTTCAAAGCAATAGATAAGAACCTTTCGATATCTAAGATTTTGAATTAATATATAAAGCGCGTATTTAAGAATTTTCAGAAGTTTAAGATTTTGAACAAACGAATATTCATGTTTTCCTTTAGATAGATTAGCTGGATTGGCCATGCGAAGCGTGGTCGGGTCAATTTAGTAACTTAATAAAAATATAACAAAGACACGCATATGATAAATATTATTGGAATAATCAGATGCATCCAAGGTAATATACTACTTAACTTCTCTTTATTGATTCCACCACCTTAAATTGCGTATTTTGTTCATGGGAAAATCAGAAGGTGCTTAGCAAATTCAACATTTTCAATCTATGTGATGATGAAATATTTTGTCCGTTTAAATTTCAAAATGGCTAACTTCATATGGATTATTTATCAGTTTCAATGAATTAGTTGCTAGCATTTCGGTATTGATGGGTTCACAAATTACGAAAAAAGCATGCAAATGATTTCTAGAATAAGTGATATAAATTGAAAACAATAGATTTTTAAAATCAATAGATTTGATTTTTTAATATTTGATATTGATTTTTCAAAGCATTGATTTGCTTTTTAGCTTGGAATAATAGTTCGAATAATAATGAAAAAATATGAGTGTAAAATATAAGTTCCTATTTGAATTACGGATTCAATTAATTTATTTACCAAGGATTGAATACAGCTCCGTTTTTTATTCTCATGCTTAAATTTACGCTATCAATATTACATTTTCTTTTTCGATCAAAAAAATTGAAATTATGTAAGTGATTCCTTTTATGAATGAAATCTACAGAAAATCACAATTGTTTTCCATTTCTTATTGAAAGTCATCACAACTGGACGATTAACTGTTTTAATAAAAAGTAAAATAAAGATGAAATTTGAGAAAGACAACAAATCCGATGATGCATTTATTTGACAAATGGCTTCAAACCAGAAATATTATTGAAAAAGAAAGGAAATTCACAGCATTCTTTGACCAGACAAATTTATCAACATTTGCCAATATATGTGAAAGTAAAAGCTACAATTGATCTTTTGAATCCCTTGCACTAGTTCAGTGATAAATTGATTAAAGGATGAACTTCTTGGATATATAGAATTATTACTGTAATGTTGCTATTGCCAACCAACTATGCTCTCTCTTTTTCATTTTAGAAATTAAAAAAAAGGAAGAAAGTTGCTGTTTATTGCATTTTACTACTTCTAAAGTTTTTGCAAGTCATTCCTCAATTTAAAAAAAATGAATTTAAAAAGCTTTTTTGGGAAAAATTTGTTCCGAAATATCCGTTATATCAAATAAACGGAATGATTGTTTGATAAGGCATGATAAAAAAAAAAAAAAAGAAGAAAAAAAGTAAGTTGTAGAACGGCTCCACTGCAGCAAAAAATGATGAGTAATTAAAAAAATTTGTAACGGATCAATGGATGAAGTAGTGAGTGCTGTCTCAGGGGAGTTGTAGGAGGTTTATAGCCTGGTTATTTATGCTCTAAAATATTGTTTTCGCTCAAACTAATGGGCAAAGAAGTTTAAGGCCTGATAACATCTGTGTTTTATTCTTCCATCGGAATAAGGCATTACTCTTTCATCGGAATAAGGCATGGTACAGAATGTTAAGTAAAGAAGAAACTGTTGGGAAGTTCTTTCTCTGTTGGCCAGGCTGCTTTTTTTTTTTCTGGCCAAAAGAGGAATGAGAGAAATAACAAACCTAGATTATGCGGATGGGAAGCTGCAGAAAATTTGTTGATTTGCTTTAATGCTGGACATCAAGTGGTTGTCAAGATTTTTAGAACAATTTCCGGATAGAGAATTACTAATGCAACAAAGAGGAACGGTTAAATACCAGGAATTTGGTGGCTTGCTGTCAAATAATTCTTTAAGAAGGAAGGAAGATAAAAATTTAAGGGTGAAAGCTTGACCGTCCCATCATGATTTATAGCAAACAGATAACCAGAATTAATGTTTCAAGACTTGTTTAGAAGTTACTTGAATTCAAGGAATTGAATTTTAAGGAATTTATTATTGTGCTATTATTTTACTTCAAGCACAAAACACAGATGACACGCATATCACACACATGCGTGCGTATAAGAACATGTGCAGTGAAGTTTGTTCGATACTACTGTTTTCAGATTTTGAACACAAATGATCTGTGCAAAAGATTAATATTTGCTCAAATTCATACGAATAATTTGCGGAAAATTTGCAAAAATCTAAGTTATTAAATTCGATTAAATTTAATGTTGAAAGCCTTTTACGTGCTATTGATAACGATTGCAATTTACTTGTTCAGTTATAAATATATGTCCAATTTTGTTTCATTTATTTTGACCTTGTTAAGTTTGATGAAGTTTTAAATTTTTAAATATCAAATGACTCAACAAGATGACTTAATTATCGATAAATTTCTCGATCAGAGTGATGTGCTGAAATAATTTGATGAGAAATTTTAATCAGGTCGAGGACGATTTTCACTTCAAACCGCCGGTTGCATCGACTATATCCGTAGTCGATCTACGGGCATACAGTTCATTGTAAACGACTATGTCTAGCATTTCTTGCCCTGTCCTTCATCGGGCTTGGTTCATTTCTCACTTCTTAATTTCTTGTTTTTCATTTGAACTCGTAGCATTTTCCCTATGCTTATCCTAATTTTAATTCTATATATTGTGGTTTCAGAAGATTCTGATTTTACTCTTATTTTTGATTAAATTCACAACTTTCTCAATCAGGAATTCAATATTCAATTTGTATTTTAAATTTCATTGGCAGTAAAGCAAAGCAGCGGCATGCAGATTAAATCAAGTTTACAATATTTCCCATTCTTATTTTCCAAGCCATATTTACCGCTTTTTGTTCTCATAAAAACAGTTTAGTACCCATATTCATCTTCATTCTGAGAAGAAAGTATTGTGTCGTTAATTTCTTAGAGATAAGCAGAAAATTATTCCGTCATAAAGGTTGAATTACTTCGTGATTCGTGATCATCTTTCTGATCTGAGGGAAGGAATCTGGAGACTAGTAAGATAGCTATTCTTAAAATCCGCTGAACGAAAGAAACAAGAATAATTTTACAGCAAAATAAGCGGCTTCCCAATTGAAAGAGATTATGTTTCATCATTTATAAAAAAACATCAGAAAAAAAATGGCATCAATATATTGATCCATTCTGCCTGTTTGCAAAGTGCCATGCAGTTGAATGCGGCGAACACTGCAGCTAAACAATCGGAATAGCCACCGGAACATTCCTCAGTTTGTTGTCAAAAATCCTGAAGAATACGACTATCGATTACTGAGATGTATTGATTTGAAGATTTCATGTCTTCCTCTTATTTTCTCATTCATCTCTCTTTGTCTACTACTGTTATTCCATTTTTTCATCTGCATATTTGAATGATTCGAAATTTCTCATTTGTTGATTTTTATTTCTCGAATATGTAGCACAATTGCTTCGATTTGACATGTGCTGGAAACATGAATTAAATTCTAAGCTTTGATTTTTTTATGCCTGAAATTAAAAGAAAATTGTGCTGTCAATTTAAATTTGTCATATTTCAGTGTCATAAAAGAGGCAAATTAACTTTTTCTCTATTCAAAATTATGCTTTATTTTACATTTCGTCCACATTCCCCTAGCCAAATCCGAAGAGTATAAACCTTGCGTTTAGAATAACTGTTGATGCAATCTTATCCTATTGTGTTATATAATTTAATTGGTGAATGATGTGAATGAATGATATGCTCTGTCGAGAAATGGAAAATGATTAATTTCTTGAATATTTGTTGCTTATCTCAGAAGTTCACATGTGCAAGCCTTAGAATAGTGCATTGAAAGTTTTGGAAAATCAATAAGTATCAATTTATTTATGTGGACGCATTATCTGAAAATCGGGACATTCATTGTTTTTGACCAATAAAATAGATGCATTACCTTTTAATTTATTTTGATTAATTGCAGTGAACATTAATCGATGACAATAATTGCGACAGCGACAGCGCACACACAGTTTGTTCACTTTTCTGTCATTGCTATGATTCATTACATGCTCAGATTGGTATCCATCCAGTGAAGCAATTCCTCTATGTAAACGATCCAAAAATCAACACTATTTTATTATACAATCACTGACTTTATATTAAAAAGGTGATATCCCACGTCATCATTCGTTTTATCTGTCGTCATTATTATTAACTTCGTTATATTCGCCGTCACGATAATACTATGATTTCATTCATTATCGCGTCGGGTGATCGTTTATAAATATTTTCCGGGATTCTCGATATTCCTCTTATGATCTGGCAAAATCTCGTAAATGGCCGAATAAATTTGGAACTCTATCAAAAAGATTTCTTTGTTTGAACTGTTTTAGAAGATAGAAGAAAACACTCCCTGAGGTGAAAAGATTACTCAAAACATCGTGTTTTTCCCATATTCTTTTTCAATTAACTTTGCAAGAGTCCAATTTATACTAGTTTTCTACAGTTTCATAGCCTTCACAATTTTGCTTGTTCCTGAGGACTTCCAATCCAAAAGGACGTTCAATTATATTTGTAACTTTCATTTTTAGTAATCAAATTTTCATTTCTCATTTTTTCCGAAATAAAAGAGAAACAATGTTTCTTATGTTCTAAATGCAAACTTGATAAGATCTCGATCAAGTTGACTTGTTCTTCGATGTTGCAGCTGTATTTGATCGCATAGCATCTGTGAACACGATCATTACGTTTCCGCTTCCAATCATGTTCGATATTAAGAGGTACTGTTAATATTAGAATCACTTTTGTGCTAATTACAATATCAGGTTTCTCCGGAGATATATTACTATGTATTTTTCGGAATTGATGTAACTATATATCGAATCTTTCAAGAATAATTCATACTGCCAATTATCAAAACATTTCGGTAATTTCAACTTCCTTTTTGTTTTAGGGATTGCGTAATTCAGTAATAAGTACTTTTTCGTCATTTTATGATATTCGGCAACTAAGAATTTACCGTAAATAAATTTTATTGCCCTCTTATTTTGACAACTCCTTTAATAGTCCTCTTAAGAATATTTAATAGATTTTAACGCTGCCTTAGTTCTCTTCATTGAAAAGGCACACTGAAAGTGAAGTAATTGCTTAGGGAGAATAAGAGGCAAGCATTTAGTTGTTTTTGAGTGAAAGGTAAGTCTTTCTAAACTATATTTAATTTTTAAAACTGGTAGAACCTTTCTAAAGTTTCTTTGTGTTAAAGGTCTTCTGCACTCACAATCAGCCCCTCACAGTGATTATGTTTCTTTCGAAATGAAAATATTAGATAGGATGTTCATTCTAAACCTTTTCCTGTTTCATACTGGAATAGTAGAAGTTTATTTTCTTTAATAGAATTTTTTTTTCTTTTTTTTTTGTATTGCTATTGGATATTCAGGAGAAACATGGTTTCTGTGGAAGGGCTAATTTTGAGTAAAGGATTGTTCAGCAGAAAAACTTCTGATATTGAAGTAGGTAAGCAATGGAACTGATTCATGAAAATCGATCAATTTTGATAACATTTTAGCGTTGAATATCTTGATCGTGATTTTCAACCATTTGTTTGGAAATTCAAATTTCATTTTTCTTTTTGTTTATTTGCTCGGTATGTTTCTTGGTTGTGTCAGGAAGCTTTCTTTTTGATTCGATATCAAATCTTATTCCATTTATCCATTTTTGCAATTAAAGTTCTTTAAATTATTTTTATGCATAATTGATTTTGATAAAACCGAAAAACTTTTGTCCTCTTCTCCTTTCTTCCTGTATAAATTTCTAACTTTCATCAGTTCCCTTAAATCAGGGGACTTGCAATATTGCTGTTTATTTTGAGTTCATTTTAATTACAAAAAAAAGAGCAATTACAACCGCTTCAGTGACAATTAATTCAATTTATTGTGATGTTAAAGCTCGAATGAAATCAAGCAATTGAATTTGTAATTGAAACAGGCATAGGAAAGTTCCATTACACCCAGTTCTCCCAAGTTTCATACTACATTTAATTATTTAGGTTTGACATCTATCGAAAAGTGCCACGTGATTTAACGCAGCCAACAGCAATTGGTGCAGTCATATCGGTTGTTTGCATGTCATTCATATTGTTCATGGTAATCAATGACTTGCTCAGCTTCCTTACATTAGAAGTGTATGCTTCGTTAGTCAAATTTGCATAAATCATAAATTAAACTTGACGCTAAATTCAATTAAGAATCTTAATCTGCTATCAATTCATTTAATAACTGATCTTATCAATGGATGGAACGTTGGCGACAGCAATGCGAACTTTTTGAATGAATCGTTCTACTTTGTCCATTACCTTCTCCATATCAACCGATTCTATTTGATTTTATATACATAAGCATCATATCGTAGAACTTACAATATAAGTAGTTTTTTCATCGTAATGATCTTTTTGCTCTCAAACTTTGTATCTTTTCAAAGTGTTATTTTTCCCTTATTTCTCAATTTCTTATTTAGTAATATTTCGTGGATCGTAACTTTCTCTGTCGTCTCTTCATTTTAATCCCTTTTTGCAGTCATTTAGAAAATATCATAGCTCAACTACTTTTGCAAAACTTTAACTTAAGCTTTACAAAAATTCCCGAAACCATTCTTTTTACAGTCGCTCGGAATTATTTGTGGACGATCCAGGTCGAGAAGGTCGAATCCAAGTACAGCTAAACATTTCGCTTCCATATTTGTCGTGTTATTGTAAGTCATTGTTGAGTTACACTTTTTCGCGTTAAAAAAAGAAAAAAAAAGTTGATTTCTGTTTAACCAATCAAAAATTTCGATTACCTAAGTATCACTTTTTTTTCGGATTTTCCTTTCAATAAATTTAATTTTAGACATAGGAATTGATATACAAGATGATAATGGACGACATGAAGTTGGTTTTGTTCATAATACCGAAAAAATACCAATTGATAACGGCGGCTGTAGATTCGAAGGCAAATTTGATATCAACAAGGTATAATATTATATTGCGTAATTTAATGGATGAATAATGAATTTAATTAACTGTACTGAATTAGTAAAGGATTCTATATCATTTGAAAATAATGCTGTGAAAATGTGATATAGTTTAAAAAAAAAAAAAACAAGTAAATAACATCGAATTGTCCCGAATAATACCAATTTTAATAAGAAAAGAACTTTGGCAAGTTTTATAATTAAGTGAATGAGTCAGTAGATAAATAAAATGTTGCATAATTTATTTCTATTTGGCAGGTACCAGGAAATTTCCATATAAGCACCCATTCATCTGATACACAACCTGAAACATATGACATGCGGCATACAATACATTCAGTTGTTTTTGGTGACGATATCACTGTTAGCTTTTTTTTATCTTTGAACGTTGTATTCAATAGATGCTATTTAGCCCGTTTCTGAGGTAATAGATTGCAAAATACAGGGAAACTGGCCTTGAACGAAGAAAACTTTCTTGAGATGAAGCAAAAAAAAAACGAGTCATAATGGATCATATCAATTATCTATTTAATTATCATTAAAAATGATATAGGAAGAATCAGAAGATATTGCGAATACATATAATAGATTAGATGAAGACTTTGTCTATGTCTCAGATATTTATGCTACTTTACATTTCAAATTTCAGTAGAAATGTGATGCGAAATATGTTATAGAATATCATGTGCAAATAATCGTATGCCTTGCAGGGAATATCTCAAATATTTGGTAGCTTTAATCCATTAAAAAATCGTGAAGCTCTTCAGACTGACGGAAGTTTTACTCATGACTATGTGCTGAAGGTAAGCGCATGTGTTATGATGATGTATGTGGAACGTACATAGTTTTCTTGAGTGTTTGAATATTCTTTTTGATGGTTACTTTTGTTATATTTTTCTTGATGTATGGAGACGCTTGTATTGCTGGATGAATGTCGGAGCTCTTAAGACGATTTTATTTATGAGCAGTTTTTTACTTTCTTTTTTTTTTTCTCATTCATTACCTCTATTACTTAGTTGCTTCCAGTGTATCTGATTCAATTGAAATTTCAGCTTTGATTGAAATTACCAATTCTTTCCTTTGTGCTACTTTAAACATGACTTGCAGATAGTGCCATCAGTGTACGAGGATATTAATGGAAATAAGAAATATAGCTACCAATATACCTATGCACATAAAGAATATGTCACATATCATTATTCCGGTAAATTAATGCCCGCTTTATGGTTCCGATACGAATTGCAACCAATTACCATTAAATATACCGAAAGACGACAACCGTTTTACACATTTATCACTTCCGTATGCTTTTTTTTTTTCATTTATATGACGCGCCTACCGTAAACATCTTTTCAATGAAAGGACATACATCTTCATAATTCCGATATTTCGCTTTTCCCAAAATTTTTTTTTGGGTGGAATTTTAAAGTATAATTTTATTTCTGAAATCAATTTCCAATTTTTGAATGTTCTATTATACAATTTTTAGTTGTCAAGGATATACATTATATTAATATTTTTAAGCAGGATATAAATGCAAATTTCAGATCTGTGCTGTGGTAGGTGGTACATTTACGGTTGCAGGTATTATTGATTCATCATTGTTTTCATTAACCGAATTGTACCGGAAGCATCAAATGGGTAAATTAAGTTAATTTTGGGGATTATTTCCATTTATTCATTTTCCGCGTCGTTGTTTTGTTTTTTTATTTTTTCTTTTTTAATGAGGAAGTTTTGAATTGCTGATTGAAAGTAACCAAAGTATTTGTTGTATGGTTAAAAAATTTGAAGGAGTTTTGAGATTTACGGGATAAAAGTTGTTTACTTTTCTAATTTAAAATATTGCTTTAAATAAAGATAGACTTTATATAACCAAGTTACATTATATGCAAATTGTTACGTTTCTATTACGAAACTTGATGATGAGCATTATCCAGTGGCAACATTTCGTTTAGTTCTAGGCTTCCTTATTTTCTCTGCAGTTCCAGTTGTTTGTTGTTATTGGCTCATCCCAAATTCATGTCGGAGAAGTCTGTTAAATCCAAAAATTTTCTTAGAATTTATTAAATCCTTAATCTAGACTCTCGATTTCAGTTGTTTGTTATGGTTGATTTTGTTTTTTTTTTTTTTTTTTTTTTTTTTTTTTTTTTTATTTTGAGAAACTGTCTTAATCATATTCCTTGCCTTATTCATGGGCATAGTAATTTGTTAAGATTCGAATTCTCAAAAATTTTATATTTTCTTGAATTTATCAAAACTTTGACGATTTTTCTGTATATGTTTTCTTCAGAGACAATTTAATTTCATTGGAAAATAAGTTGATTTTTTTATCGTTCGCTTTGTTTTCTTAAAATAGGATGGATTTGATTTTTATTTATACAAATGTATATCTCATATTTTACACATTTATAATAAATAAAGTGGTAATGAAATAGTTTTGTCTTTTCATGCAAACTTTGAAACAACAAATGAAAATAGCGATAATTGTGTATGGAAGTTGTCAGTTCCGCTAGAGAGGAGGAAATTGCAAGATTCTAGGATTGTCTCAGTTGAAATATTTCTTGACCAATAAAATAACATTTAAAAGTGCACGAGTTAGATGAGTCATTTTACATTCACGTATGTCCTCCCACAAATTTTATTTTTCGATTCATCAGCCAAAAGGACGGTTAAAGAACAAACATCACTTCTATTTCATTATATTCTACGATACTCGAAGAGTTCTCTTTCTCTTGTTTTGAATGGCAGATAAGGCATTAAAAAAGATACTTGGTGACAAAAAAAAAAAAAAAAGAAACACTTATTATTAGGACAAAAAAAAAAAATGAAATCATATAAATTGGTTTGAAATATTTAGTTTTGTAAAAAGAAAAATTTTAGGGTAATAAATATAAGACTGCACTTATAAGCATTTAATGGATAGTTTGGTCAGTAAATTAGCAGTGAATTAGCCATGATTTACTACTTCATTAGCAATTAAACATGAACAACCGAGCAGGCCAAACTTCTTTACTAATATGCTAATCCGTTAAGTATATTGAAGCATTTTCTTTCCCATTCCCTTCACTTCCTTCCACCTCTCCCTCCTGTATTGTTTGTAATTTATTCATACATTAGGAAACTTTTTGTTTCCTCTTCTTAGTGTCCCATTTATGGCATTACCACTTCTTACACTGTTTAGTATCTTGTCTCCTCTTCGACCTATTTATCTTCTGATTCATTTCTTGATCATAACTTCTGCATCTGAATGATTTCAAATAGTATTGAAAACAGCATAGCATCTCCTTTCTTTTCAATTGGTTATCAGATTCATACGTTTCACATGAATTGCTTTAAAGGAAAAAAAAAAAAAAAAAGGCAATCAATTTTAAAGTTTCGTGTACCAATAACATGTGTCGTGAAGCACGATTTGCGGAAGAGCGATGCATATCTTCATTAAAATCAATAATTTTTCAACCTGTAAGAAAGCTTTGAAATTCGATTCCATATGTTAATTTAGTGAAACCTTCTATCATTTGTGACATTTGCGATAGTTTTTTCAAACCTGACGTCTATTGATTGATGAGAAAAGTTGTCAGTTGAATCCCATCTACCGTGATGTTGTTTATTTTTCTTATAAGAAAAAGTTTTTCCTAAATAACGATGATATATTCTCTAATTTTAAAATAGTCACAATTTAAGATTATTGGCTTTCGAATCAATATTAGCATTTCCTCTCGGACCATGCGGACGTAAACATATATGTACACTTGTGAAGAGTAGAAATGTCAAAACCAAAAAGATGGGAAAAATTGACGAGGAAGTAATGTAAGAGGAAAGAGAACCAAAAGAAAGATATCCGCTAGCGAAACGCTTTGATTTAATTTGCCTGATAATTTGATCGAAATTTGCCAGCTAAAAAAGCTCGGAGTGTAAACTTCACTCCATCCAACAAATTTTTCTTCAACTCTAATAAAGTCTCAATTTCCTAGAAAGTTTTACTTGTCTAAGTTCACTCAAGAATAACTTTTTGGATATAAGAGATATTATTTATTCGAATTGTTGCTTTCTTTTTTCATTTAAATAATCTCACAACGTTGGACGTAGATATTTACTGTAATGTTGATTAGTAGCTGCTGCATTGTCCTTGAATCCTGAACGGATACGTTTTCGGAGATTAGTTGAATAAGTGAGAGCTTACAACTGGATGGATCAAACAAAGCAGCTGTGCTCTAATATTATAAAACTTCCGAAATGCTAGTAACACCATATTCGACTTACAATTACTCCATGAATAGGCAAACACTGATTTGACTATTCTTCTCAGGGATTTCTAAAATTTTTTTAACATTTGTTTAAAAACAGTAGAACAGATTCGAATTTTCACATTATTTGCCGCTGAAGTGCGGCAACAAAAACATCTAGTCTTGACACAAACTCTCGGATTGTTTGTTGGAATGGTTGAATAAGCCTGGAATGAAGTAAGCTATTTTTCCTATGATCACAAATCAACATATTGGCCTGACATTTGATGTCCAGGAGAATCAGCAAAACCTATGAAATTATGTATTTTTTTTTTTTTTTTTGTTTTTTTAAACAAGCATTCTGAATTTCGTAAGGACGAAAGGTATTCAAATTCTGTAAAATCAAAACTAAATTTTGCATAATTCCTACTGCCAATAGTAGATTGATATAGAACACACAGGATATTTTTGGAAAGTTAAGAATTATGGAGAATGTTGCTTACTGCAATTCCCTTGGAGTCATCCAAATCATATTTTCTATTCATCCACTAATTTTTTTTCTTCCGTTTATGAGAATTGAGCTAAGATTGGAATTCATGTCCAAAAGAGCTCCAGTATTCTTCCTCATGACTCAGCTGTATCAATGCTAAAAGCCGTACTATCTTTCACCATTTCTTCTCAGCCAATCTTATCATATTAAATATTCCTTTATTAAAATTTCAACTTCAACCCACATCAGTGCTCCATCATCACAACAAATATTTTGAAGAATTTAAATATCTGCAATGATATTGATTGTTTAGTTTCTTATAGATTGATCAATAAATCATCCATTTCTAGCAATAGACAAAAGATCCATGTATGTTAAATATAAATGTATATATTAATTTTTTCTATTTTATAAAGAAGCTAAAAGGAGGAACAGATTATCAATTATATCCAAATAATAATTTTGATTTTGATTCAGTCCACAGAGTTGTAACGAATGGTTTATTTAAAGCATCTGTTTTAGTTCATATTGCTTCAGATTTCGAGAAACAGGAAAAAATAATGATGAACTTGGGCACGAAATTTTAAAAAAAAGAAGTGAAGGAGCATATTTTCTAACAGTTATTACGCTCTGTATTTAAAGAAAGTGATAATGTAAAATAAAAAAATAAAAAAAGAGGAAAACAGAGACATTTTGTGCATCTTCACATATTTTTGCTCGTCATAATTCTAATACTTTTTCTGTATTTATTACGAACTTTAAAATTTATTAAGAAGGTTTTATAATTTTCGCTTGTGATTTAAAGTTTCTCAAAAAAATCATTGAGGTACTTTTTTTTTGATTTAAATAGTTTGTAAAAATTATGTGAAAGAAAATAATCTTTTATTAGGCCAAGAAGAAAAAAGGAAAACTTGTGAATAGTTGAAAGAGAAATGTTGGAACCTAAATAATGGAATGAGCGTATTGACCGATGTCAAAACTGCTTTTTGAAAAAAAAAAAATTCGAAAAATCAGTCTTTTAATATTTGAAGGAATCATTTCGATTTATTAATGTTTACTTAGATCATTTAAAATTGGGCGAAATACATAAGTAACGCTTTTCCTACTGCTTTTCTTGGCAAACAAACGATTTACGCAGAAATAATTGCCGAATTTAGTAGTCTCAGCGAAACATTTAATGTAATTGTAATGAAGGAAGTGGTTCCATTTCCGCCTTCTTCAATTGAATTTTCTAGTCCGGAAATGAGAGCGTTAAATTCGAATAGTTTTATTCCTTCCAGCATTTCATGGTTTTGATCGCTTGACAGAAATTTGAAATGAATTTCGTTACAGAGACTCCGTCTTGGCAAGTTCATACCAAAGGAAGTGGTAGATGTAGTTCGAGTTTCATATAGTGTGGTAAGTTCTATTTTGATTTCTCATTAAATTTTACATCTTTATCTGAAGAAAAAAAAATCTATTTTAATTTCTTGTCATTTTTAATTGAATTTTATAATTTATCGTCTGTTGGACCTATTTGATTGTTATTATAACAACATGCAATAAGTCAAAATTTTATGAATGATCATAAATTGCATACACAATACAAATTTTTCTGCAAGTTATTCAGTGAACTGAGTTGTTGAGAATCATTTTATGCAAAAATTAAGAAAATTTCTTATATTGTAAACCGAGTTTCTGAAATGTATCCGTGACAATTTTGAAATGTACGAAATGGAATTTTCCCGAAATTTTCATTGGTGGTTTAATAACTTCTACGATAATCTGGAATGAAATAATGTCACAGCTAATATTTACAAATTTAGAAAGATAAAGATTCAATCGAATGACAAATAAATGAAGTTAATAAGCAGGAAGTACAAATTATTGACACCAGCATAATGATGGAATACTGTCAAAGTTAAGAAATGCTAGAAAAATGGTATCAAAAGAAGAGTTGAAAACAATTGTAACGATATGCGCAAAAATCTAATTATCATATGATTATAATGCAGCATTGTCGTATTTTACAATCATCACCAAAATCAATGAATGATGTGAAAGTATGATTCGCATAATTAACCGATATCAATTCAGTGAGAACTTTTTTATTAAGAAAACGGCAAGAACTATTTCAGAAAGCAATTCAATATGAAGCAAACTGCAAAAAAGAGTAAAAGAATCGGTTACCTTCTGTCCATTTCCAGGTCTAAATTAGGAATTTATAACTATTGTCTCATCCATCTGCTATCATTATTTTCATCATCAACATTACTGTCATCTAAATCGTCATCATCTTCGTCGCATCATCAAAGTTATCATTGCCATTAAAATCTGAAAGTTCGTGTGAAGAAATAGACCTGTTATAAATGTTTCATTTATTCTTGCATGAAAAATTCATCAAAGAACTGCAAATGAAATCGAATTGAGTGAACTAATATTAAATTAACTAATTTTGCCTCCAAGCAGGTGTCATCCTTCACTTACTTTTCATTTGCCCTTTGAGCGTCAATTGGCAACTTTTTCATCATGTTATAACTGAATACTTTTCAACCAATAATCATTCCTTGCCATCACACCAACTTTCTAGAATTTCATATTTCTCAGAATAAACTAATTTTTCGATGTGATAGATATTTTCTTGGACTTTTTGATGCAGCGCCTTACTGAAACTTCAGGATACACCGCATACATCAGTCCCCACGCTACCAATCATCATTAGCTTGTCGCTAACTACTTCTTTCTTGTTTTAAAGCCTCCGTATTTTGCAGTGGAAAAGAACGTGTTATTTCTATACTTCTAATATTCAAATTTCTATTCGAAAACCAATTTTTGACTCAAGCAATAAGCAATTTATTATAATAGTTGGTCTGGATTCCAAATATGCATATAGAGAACGAATATGGATGCTTTCGACTTAGATAATATTAATAGCTACTGTAGCATATTATACTCATCAACTCTATTACCCAAGTAATATCACAATAGTGATTTTGATTCTTCCTGAATCGTTTATCAAAATTCATTATAAGGCGGAAGGTAGTAGCACTCAATAACATCGCATCATTAGTAAAGTTTCGGCAAACAATTTCTAAAGTTTTATCATATACTGGACTCGAACCAATAATATTGCTTATCTAGGTCGTATGATTGATTGAATAATGTTAGTAGTTTTAAAGAAAGACTGTTTCGATTTTATTGCAACAAACTTAAAAATTCGAAATAATATTTTTCCGTTTTTTATTATTAGTGGCTTTTTAAAGCTGAATGCAATCCTTTCAAAATATAATAGACATTATAACTGTCATCATCATCGTAACAAACATATAATAATTCAGAATCTATGTAACTAATGCAAATTTTTTTTACCACTACCTTTAATTTTGATTATTTTTTTTTTAACCAAATGCTCAAGTGAGAAATTCTAAAATATCATCCATTTAATTCGAATAAAATATTTGGATTACATCAGAATGAAATTCAGCTAGATCTATGACTGAAATGCAATTATGAAAAAGGGAAAGATCTGGATAATCATCGTGTGATGTTGTATTAAATTCCAAAGTTGAATCAACAGATTCATCTTTAAATGAATGCAGTACTTTTTCCATTGCTGCAGTTTGTTAAATGTAAAATTTCGACGAATTTTTTTGTTTCCTTTATCCTTCAGAAATGAAAAATTCGAAGCTTAGTATACTATGTTTATGAAATTATGCTTTCCGTTGAATCCTATTTCGAAAGGCATAAGATGTAATGCAGACCTGAATCATCGTAATGCAATTGTCTACTATTTAACTGACAATCCCCTGAGGTTATCTTAGTTGGTATTTGCAATAGTTTCCTATGACTAATTTAATTTCGGCTGATCAAGCTCTATATAAACATTATTTTCACTATACTCTTTTTTCCTCTATTCCTTCATAAAAGGTTCATTTTCTACGGGTTATTATTTCACCGATATTGCTTCATCTCTTTTTCTTCAACTTGGGCCATATTTTCTTATTTAATGATCTTCTATATATGCAAATGATTTATAGATGAGACATAAAGTTAGATAAGTTACATATGCCTCAATTTCTAATGCTTATATTACTTATCTTCTTTTCATCCATTGATCTATTTATCAGTGGCTTTATCTGTTAGGCATTTGTTTGACCTTTCATATATCGATGCATTCAATTTACTCATTTTTCTTTCATCTCATTGTTCCTTCTGAAGAAATTCATGATTTCTGGACGAAACGATTAATTAATATTATAAGAAATGGGTGATCGGAGCTTCCATTTAATTCCATATAGTCTGCAGTATTGATGATGTTTACAGTTCCCTTGCTAATCTAAAGGTTTTCTCATAGCTAACTGGTTTCCTTACAATTTCTTTCGAAATTACTTCCATTTTTTAGTATGTACATATCACAAGAAAGGAAATATGTGGAAAATAAATATGCAAAACCGGAAAATTGCATGTCATGACATAAAAAAAAAAAATGAATGGGAAAGAAACAAATATTGATGTCCGATGGGAATGGATCAATTATTGGCGCATAAGTCTTTGGAAGTCAGATATATTGCACTAATTCATTTTCTACGATCCAAGAGAGTAGCAGAAACGATGATCTTAACTCCAGGTGATAAGGCAAATATCATGCTATCTCGGGTTCAAGGGAACTTTCAATGGCCATAAATTTGATAGGATTTCATTGGGAATTCTTGTTAAAAGCAAATTTGCTAAATATTTTTTTCATATGAAGCAGGAGGGAAGAATAAATTAATTTCTATGCCAAATTACATTTTACCTGATTTCGAAAAGTAATTGGATTTTTTCAAGGTAGTTTTATTGAAATGCTTTAAGTTTCTGCAGAATTCAGAATAAAGCACAGTTTAGGCGTTAAAGCAGTTCAATGCTAAATGCTCTGGAAATTAAACTTGTCCCACAAGTAAATCGCAAGAGGAGAAGGAGAGACAAGGAAAAAATTCCTTTCTTCAAAATAGGTTCTCTTTTAAATTTTAGCTCTCAAGTTCGAAACTGATAAATAACATGAATTTACGATGCGGTACGAATTGATAATCTGTTATTTAGTGATGCAAACTGGTTGAATCAATTGACCAGTAATAACAGCTAATGATAGCTTTTAAGCAGAGTGAAAAAAGAGACAATATAATTTGAAATTTTTTTGGCCAAAAACAATGAAAAACTTTTTGTTCTACAAATAAACTTGATGTGGAATTCATTCATCGATCATTCTACACCTTTTTTATTGCTTCATGTTTTTTGCAAATGACTTATTATTATGCTTTCTACGAATGATTTTTTTGTGAATTCAAAATAGTTGTCAAAGAAATACAAAATATTTGCAATATTAACAACGCATTGACAGAACTTATAATGTAGTTTGTACGAAAGATTTGTGAGTAGAAGACGAGGTAAATGAAGAGCTTAGTGAGCGAAATTTGGAAGTTGAACAATCACTAAAGCTATGATCCTCTTCTAACTATCCATACAAAGAATTCAGCCTCGATCATCTGCGATTCATCGGCATTTTGAAGAAGTTGAGAAGATGAACAAATTCGATAAGTGGATTCATCATGAACTGACTAATAATCAAAAAAATCGTTACTTTGAACTGTCATAGCCTTTTATGCTACGTTGCAAAACCCAATCATTTCTCGATCAATGATAAATGACCGATGGACAAAGATATAGTGAAGATTACGAAGCTCTAATACACTTTCCAATGGAGAAATTGTACCAGAAAATGGATGTAGTAATATATGGTCATTTTCCGGTGTTTTAACTTCCCCTAAACTTTCTGAAAATTGGCAAAATCGTTACATCTAAAAGAATGCATGACAAATTGATGATGAGTTGCACCGAAAATTTCTGCTGCTTTGTTACGGGTTGCTCAAGTAATAAAACTAACTTGGATAATCAATGCTTCAGAAGTTTGGAAAATTGGTCTGTAAATCTCTGCCTCATCTGGTACATACATCTGACCTTTTAATAATTTTCTGCAGGAAAAAGGGCTTTCGCAATCAACAAGATGAAGAAAATATTTGCCAATAAAATTTTCGACCTTTGAAACACGTATTTCTATACTGCAGTAATAAACAGATCTTTTTTTGTTGCAAAAATGATTCATTCTTGCGGTTCATTTTGAGATCAATAAGCATATGTTTGAGCATAGTTACACTAGTTTAAAATTCAATTTAAAACTATATTTATTTTTGCGCCAATTTCATAGACTACTTCTGATATCTGAATCAATTCTGTTTTCCATCCGTTAGAAAATACAAGCTAATTTAACAATTAATGTCAAAAACAAAAACCATATTTTACTTGTTGTCTTTAGGACATGAGCATCATAAACATTGCTTTTTTTTTCTTTAAAAGTCTTTGCTGTTTTGTGTCAAATTTTTTTCTTTAAAAGTCTTTGCTGATTTGTGTTAAATTAAACACGCCATTGTTTTTCTTCTTTGTGTCTCTGGACTATACTCTCTGCAACTAACTGAATTATAATCTCTAGAACTAACATTCAAATTTCTCCAGTTTGTTTTTCAGCTCTTGAAGTGATATTTATTTAAAAAATCAAATTTTTCAAATAAATTTAAAGAACTTGCAACAGATTTTATTGCTCTCTGAAAGAAATATGCAAGTTTTCAAACATCTGTTTCAAATGATGAATTGCAAGAAAAAATTATAATTCGATGGTAGTCTCATTTCTAAACCAAAATTACGCACAACTCATTTGGTTTTGAAATAAAAAAAATTGAATTTATAGCATTTCTTTTTTTTTTTCTTTGATTTGATTAAAAGAAATTTTCAATTTTTCAATCTTGCAAAAGAAAAAATATTCATGATATAAAAATTTTTGTCGAGATCTAATAAATAATTCAAATTCGCACTTAGTAGTAAGAAGAAATGGGAAATTCTTTCCCCTTTGCTTATCTATTATCAGAACAAGCAATTAATCGTTGTGATGAAAAAAAAAAAAAAAAAAAACTTGTTTTTCAGTTATAAATTGTTAATAAATCTTGACATAAGTGCATGAGCATAGGGAAAAATTAAATAGCAATTTCCATTCCATTACTCCTGGATCATTTTGCATCTTTTTCTAGCCTTCTCTTTTATTATATAACTTACCTTTTCTTATCATATTTTGCGTCATGTTCTTGTCCATTCTGATCATATTGTAAACTTTTTTTGCAATAATAGGAAGCAAAACTCTTCCCATAGACTATTTAGATGAGTCTTTAGAAACTTTGCGATCATTACAGTAAGTTTCGTTCAGAAATTTTGGAAAATTATAGGATCCTTTCTAAAATATTTAGAAATATTTGGAATATTAAACTGGCAGACAATACCGGTCGAATACTTATTAATTCTTGAAGGTAGAATGACCAATGAGCAGATCATCAAATGCGAGAGGATATGTTTTTATTTTCCAAAATTATTAGATTTTTTCTTTTTTTTTTTCACCTCAGTTAGATTACTTTTTTATGATGACATTTAAAATGTTTTGCCAGTGAGATATGTGTTCTATTTATATTTGCATGACAATGTGTATTACTTTCTTTTCCATCAGAATTAAGCATCCTGTCGGGAAATTCTTGTTAGTTGAAACGAGCTTGATGACTGATGATTTCTTGCGGTATTTTGACATCGCGAGATTTTTATGTCATATTTAAATGAATAGTTCGAGACTTAAATTTTGAGCATTAGAAACTCTGCATGATATTTATAGAATCATTTAATGTTTCCTGCTAGTTATTTGAAATCACATTTAAAACTAACAATTAGTGAGTTGATTATTATCATTCATTCCCCTTGTAACATTGCATTAACTAAGCTCATAGGTTTAGAAAATTTTTGCTCGAGTGAGTTATCCAAATTCACTAATTCCGATTTAGTTTTTTTTCTTTTTTTTTTTCATTTTAAAAAAAGCATTGCGTTATTTTCAAGCTAACTTTATCCTAATAACTATAAATTGCATTCATGAAGCGGTTGCACTGCTAGGATCGACCTGTCCATTATACTGAATTATCGGAATATTCGATCTCTAGGTACCTTTAGGACATATACTTCAAGAAGGGAAATTAGTATGACATATCACCAATTAAAAGTGCAATCTTGATGAAAAATACACCAAAACTAGGAAAATAGGACACAAAATATTTTTCCTTCCTGTATTAAGTTAGATATTATTAAGCGAACCAAATCCACAATTTCAGATGAATAATTTAATGTATCAATGATAATTTGATGTCAATGCAAATTTTTTAACACATAAATTATCGATGTTTCTGTCAGGAAAAAATACTAAATCGAGTTGAAGTTACATTATAAATACCTGTGAAATTTGTCAATTAGATATTCAAAGTAAAAAGCGAGCCAGAAGTTATTACAATCAGTTCTTGTCATTATTAATCACACTGTTTATCCATAATCGCTGCTTTGATTTCAGCCTGAATTTGACGCAAAAAATACGAACAAACATTACGCATAATTAGATGTTGTGGTATTAAGCAGTGTACTGAAGCATCTGATAAATTCGTTGAATTTTTTCTCGAATTGGTGAATTAAATAAAGGCTACAGTTAAGTTTCCCATTGTTTGCTCTTTTGAAATGAGACAATGCGTGGCTGTTACTTCCAGCTGATATTCTTCTACTATCATCATCTCATTTGACTATTATCAGTATTGTCAACAGCATCGCCATCATTGCGTGTCTTAGTATAATCGCTATTACCGAGATTCTTATAATGCTGCTAATTTGAGAAATTTTTTTTAGATGAATACTAATCAGTTTTAATTCTTCGCTATGATGCTTTAAACAGACTACCATGCAATAAACAGAGCATTTAAAAGGTAAACAAAATCCTTAGAAAGTGCACATCGTTTTTAGCTTTTTTTTTTTAAACGATCCTAAAATGTTCAAATTATTCCACGATCTCTGTACTTTACGATGAAACCTCGCATAAATTTTGGAGGTAAAAAAAAAATTGAAAAGCGTACATATTGCTTCTTTTAAGTTTTAATATATGATTTACCAAAAAATTTTGTGGGATTTTACTGTTCCACAAAGCCTTCAAAACAATTAGCCGAAAGAAAAAGCTATTGAGAATGTTCGTTCAAATGTCAATTCCGAATTCTTTTTTTCTTTTTTTTTTTTCTTTCACTGACCTTTATTGATTAAAGATTACTTCAGTCATATTGAGATAAGCCCATATTGCCTAAATTTATTTCAAAAATTTGCATCCATTCATTTATTTGGATTATGAACTCTTTTACCATTCATTTTTTATCATTTGAAGAGAACAAGAATTTTTTTAGCATCATTGGTCGAAGAAATTCAATCAATTATGAATGATTATTTCAGTTTTCGTGATTCTCTAACATTCATTTGCATTTTTTAATTGATATTGAATTCTTGTTGTGAAGCTTTGTGCTTCAGCTTTTTTTTTTCCTCAGGATGTTTTTTCGCAATATAACCGATGTTATTATGAAATGTGAATTAAGCCTCTGTGATTGCCATCTGTTGGCAAGAAATAGATTTTTTTTTGGCTTAAAAAAATTTTTTTGCTAATTATTTTGATCGATCTTTCGTATTTGGTGGAAATGTCTGAATGATTCTTGTCATCTGTGCCAATATTTAGAACTCGTATTAATCTTAATTTCAGGAAAAGTTTTAGTCCACCATATTTTTACATATGGTTGAAATAAGTCTATTGGTTATCCATTTAGTTCTTACTAGCATACTTCCTTGTTTAAGAATAATTTCATTAAATTTATCCATTTAGTTCTTACCAGCATACTTCCTTGTTTAAGAATAATTCCATTAAATTTATGAACTATTTTGGAAATTAAGAACTGTGGGGCATAAAAATTTGGCGCTATAAAGGAAGATAAATGATTGATCGTAAGGCAATGCAAAGTTGCGAATCTTTCAACCATTGTATATCAATTGACTCTTCTTACCACATTTCAAAATATTTTTATGTTATCTTTCTTGTTTCGGCCGGAATCAATTAAAACTTTAGAATTTTAGCAAAATTTTAAACCATTTTATTTTATTTAGCGATCTGGAGCAATGGCATTAAACGTTTTTCAAATACAGCTCGGGTTATTAAAGGAACACAGTTATTTAGAAATATGTACTTAAAAATAATAGTTTAATTTATACTCTATTTTTTTCACGATTTCTTGGCAGTAAAACATGTTGTAAGCTCGATGATTTTCTTTCTACAGATGAATCTTTATGAATCTTAATAAATAACGAAAATAACTTTAATGCATTCTTCAGGTTGTAATTTCTTTTGTGTTATTTTAATTCCTTTATCACAGCTAACCTATACTTGAATTTTTTCACAATTTCTTGACAAAAACAAATGGTTATTTAAAGCATCGATTGGAGAGTTTGTCGATATCCTGTAGCACTTCTTTCAAATTTGATTAAATAGTTTTAGTTTTAATTGATATTGTTGCATTATTAATTACTATCAACTATTAATTACGGTGGCTTATCACTATTATCCATTCATAATTATTCTATTTTTACACTTTTAAAATTGAAAGCATTATTGTGTTTGTACTAATGAATGGCATCTTTCTCCGATTCTAAAATCCCTCCGTATTTTATGAAAATTTTTATGATAACGAACTGAGATTTGACCTGAATTCAAATGGTAATAGTAAATTATAATTCCGTATCTTTTTTGAACTCTCTTACGAATTCTTAAACTTATCAGTATCACTTCGAAATCGTTCTAATTCGAGGTACTAATTTAGTATTGGAATTAGATCATTTAAAACGAGAGAAAATAACTTCATGAAGTCGTCGCATAAGAACGATAATTTGCATTTATGCAAAAATATATCATTCATTATTTATAAGTTGAATGAACTCAGTTTTATTATAAATTTGATGAATATGCAATTGATTTGCATTATCTCTTCGTAACTTTCTGATTTTTTTTCCAATTCCTGAAAATAATCAATCTAGAAGAACCCAATCTATAAGCTTTCACTTCCATCTGGAAAATATTTAAGTGGAGAAAAACATGTAAAAGTAAATGCATCAGCTCGAACAGAAAGAAATATGAGCAAGAATTCGAGAGGGACGGGAAGAGGAAGGAATATCCTCTTGCTATGAAATTAAAATAGCTCCAGGATAATTGTATTCAATGCTAATTGATGAAATAAATGGAACCCTGCTTGTATCACATGAAAAAAAAAGAAAGGAAAATTTTTTTAAATTTCTTCCATTTGAAAAACTTCTATTCTACGTGCTACAAAACTTACTTATGTGCAGATGCGTTGTATGTCTGTGCCTGCACACATGTATGTAATTTTTCGCCATCTGTCCGTATTCTATTCTGCAGTAAATTCCATTCATTTTTCAGCAAATCATATTTTAATTTCCGGAATTAAAATTTTTGGAATTTAATTTTTAAATGCTATTTAGCATAAGTAATGATACGAAATAAGTTACGGATCTTTCTCAAACGAGAATCGAATATGAATTAACACTATCACCATTTTTCATAATATTCCGCATCATCGAGCTATCCATCATCTTAGGTAATCAGTTGCAAACAATATTATTATAAGTTTCTTTAAGTATAAATACAGATATATTTTCCTATTTAGCTATTTTACATCAGTCTGTTATCAATAATATTCTTACTAGCGATAGCATTATCAGTTTGACTCACCAAGAAATGATTAAACGCAAAAGGATTAGATGAGCGTAATCGCAAAGAATTTATGAGATCAAATGTCAGGAGACTTTTTTTTAGACGGCCCTTACGCCTGATTGATCTAAATATCCATCTCATTTTATTGGTCATTTTTAACTTTTCTTTAACCTTTCTTAAACTAAGAAGTGACAGATCAATTGCAAAAAATCTTACTTTGATGTTTCCACTTATCACAGCATATTGCCGAACTTGCGCACTGATTTATTTATCAACCAATTTCACCAATATATCAATGTTTCAATCATTGTCGTGTACTCATCATAATATGTTAGCTTCCTTCTAACCCCCCTTGTCTCTCTATTGATAAAACTAAACTGACGAGCTGCTTTTCAAGTATTTCAAATTTGATCTTAGATCTAAATGTTTCTTGTAGCTACAACCATAATATCATAATTTTAAATAATTAAATTATATTTATGATTAATTCATGATGAATGAAAATGAGATTTGAGAATGTCACAAAATATAACAATTAATTTATTTGATTCTTTTATTCCATTTTTTCTTCTGATTATATTTTGCATTAAGCCGAAATTATTCATTAAAATTTTATTTAGCTAATGTAGTTAGACGGGAAACATAATTGATCGAAATTTAGTAGTTTTGATAGTTACTGCAAGATTTTTGCGATGTTCTTTTCAAGAAATTTTAAAATTCAGGAAGCTAGAAAATTGAGTTTATTTTGTTCATTTGATTCGAAAAGTAGATTACTTCTGAATAAGAATTATAGTTGGAAGTTAAACGTCTTCTTATTTGGAAAAAATTGTTATTTCTTCACCAAAAGAAACGATAAAATGACAAGGATCGATTTAACCGATGATTATTCCTCTTCCCGTCATCTTTAGAGAGTCCTCTATGACATTCATAAGTGTTCCTTAGTCGTGTCCATTTTCATTCTTATTTTTTATTGCTTGCAGCATATTTTTTCTGTGGTACCCATCACTACTTTATTTGTGAAAATAATGAAAATTTCTTTCCTACTACTTTTCATTCTCATATTTTCGGAAAACTAAGATTTACTTGAGAAACGGGTAAGCCATTCCTGGCCGGAAATCCTACCCACCTGATGGATAGGCAACTAGGATCTCAATGAACATATTTGTCTAAGATAGGCAGCAAAACTGTTGATTAAGTATTTGTGGATACGTTAGGAATTCAGAGCATTATTGAGACCATCAACGGGGCCTAAACAAATGACGGTACACTATTTCAAATCTGGCTCTAATCAGCTCTCTCATTCCTTCTTCTTCACTTCATTTCTCTTTTTCTCTTTCACATATTCTTTCCATTCTTCTCTTCTATCATTTTATTTTCCGAATCCTGTGCATTTTTTCTTTTCTAGTTTTGGGGAAGATATCATACTGAAATATATGTGACACCTCATAAATGACATTATTATGCAGCACAATTTGGGGAGCACATTGTCTAAGGATGCCTTATTGATTCATTTTTGTCTCGAAGAAACGAGAAGCTGTTATAAATTCTTTTTTTTATGAGAATATTCTTTCTTTTTCTGGTTACTAGAAGGATAGAAATTGAAATATTCGTTGTTTGATATCTCTTAAAGCAACGGATACTTCTGGAAATTGCGATAAGCTCCCAAAACAACATTCTTTCATTGGAATGTAATGGTTCCTTTTCAAAAAGTGCTGGAAAAGGAAGAGAAGTGGAGGGACAGCCAATCTTTCATGGATATCCACTTCTTTATAGATTCCCAAGTTTTCATATATTTAATCAAATTTCAAACTCTTATCTGAAAGAAGAAAAAAAAAAAACAAAACTACTTTTTCGGTCATATTAAATAACGTGCCAAAAATTTATCCTGTAATAACTGGTATAATTATTTTGCAATCTTTGTTCCCATATCTGAACAGTTTTTGAATTGCATTGAAATAATTCTTTTAGATAGGAAAATTTTTATTCGATCGCCAATTTAAATAACAAATAAAACATATATTCGAGTTGCAAAACTTTTGAACTTTCTTAAAATTTTTCTAGAAAAAAGAAATATATGAAGCAGGTGTAATTCGTGACTGTTTTTTATATGAAGAATTCAGAAAGTTTTAGCATTAGAACGACAAACTGAAAAGAGTAGCTACGCTGGGCCACAACGATTCATAAATAAGTAAAACAAACTAATGCTCATTTCAAGACATTTTCTGTATCTTTTTATTTATTTAATTTCATCACTTCTGAGTATATTTTGAGTATTGTTTATTGCTTTTTTACATTAATTATTTTTCTTTGACAACTTTATTCTTTGATTCGATAGTATAACAAGGTGATTATTTGCGAAAATCTCTAAAATAACTTCTCTGTCACCAGATAGCATTCACCAGCTAATCTTTTTCTTATGTTCATGTCCAGTGTTTATTTCCATATAGTTTTTTATGAAGATTTTGAAAACAAAATATTTTTCTCTGATTTAAAAACTACCTGAAAATATGAAATTAAAAGTTTCAAAAAAAAGTACAATTTTTTGTTTGATACGGTATAAGAGGGAATAATTTAAAAGCGCAATCATTAACTGGCATTTCATGATCAGCTTGAAAAGAGAATTTAGTAACAATCACTGATCAGGTCATCATTTATAACTTGCAGCAAATGCATGGTAAAGTTAGTTTAATTTTTTTAAATTCAATCAGTGAGAATTTGCAACTATGGATGGCAAGAAATAAATACTGATTGCTGAAATTTGGAGTTTTATTTATAAAATGACAAATTATCATTTACATTAAAAAATTAATTAATGTTAACTAGCCCATTGTGAACTTTTAGTATAATAATTGGAAAATTATACAGCATGCCTTGCTGCCAAAAGTATCTTAATGCTTCTCGCGGATAAACGATAAGCATGACCCCTTCCAGAATTTATGCGTTATTATCCAAAAAAAAAAAAAAAAAGTAAAAAAATCAGAATTCAATGACGAATGCAGCATATTAGCATGAAATGAATCGACCATTTCCTGCTTAATGGGTTGACAAATGAGGCATAGAAAAAGGAGCCTTGAAGATTTATGTTTCAGCGAAATGATGGAATGGTAGGATAGGGGTGTAATGATAAAAAAAAATTGAAAACATGTCATGCTCGCCACTTTTGCTTTCCTTGTCCAACAAAAAGCATTCTAGAAAACTTGACATTTTTATCTATTTCCATTTAATTGAAAACACTTTCCTTTTTCTCTTTCTCTTTTACTTGATTCCTATTACTTATTTATGAATCTTTTACACGTGCTTCACTTTCTTTGAACTAAGAAGCATAAAGATGAAATTTGAATCTACTTAATTTACATACATTTGCTTTAAACCATGCATTTCCAATTCGTATTTAAATTCAGCCTAATTTAGTTCAAATTATTTTAAATCGTCCTAAATTAATTTAATTTAATTTAATTAATAAAGAAAATTATTGCCATAAATTAATTTAATTTAATTTAATTAATAAAGAAAATTATTGCCATAAATTAATTTAATTTAATTATTTCAATTTTCCTGACCTAGTGCTTTAATCCAGGAAATTTCGGTGGTTAACAATCAATTATTTAAGGCGTTAGCCTTATCTTCTAAATAAATTATCTTGCATTCGTTGTAGCTTAGCTCTTCTTCTTGTAGAAATTAAGATCTAGTCATTTTTGACATCGCTTACTATTTCAGCTCTTACAACAAGCCATCGAGAAATGGTTACACCCAGAGAATTTTGACCCTTTTCAGTTTGCTGAAATTTTTTTGCGTTACAAATCAATTGATACATACTTTAAAAATAATAATAATAATAATAATAAAATTATAAAAAAAAGAACTAATTTTTTTTTGGGAGTTAGTAGTAGTAGTTTTTTTTTTTTTTTTTTAATGCTCAAATCAAAGTTGGGGAAACTTTTCTTTGTTGTTGATCTTTTTCGTCTATCCACCTGATTTCCAGCTTATCTCTGTCTACATATATATTTTTTTATCAGAAACAAAAAATTTATATATTCATTTCGACTTATTCTTTCTTCTGAAAGAAAAATTCTTGAATATGAAAATTTTTATTAGCAATTTATAAAAGAATATAAGAAACTGATATCAAACAATTCACTAACAATTGGATGACATTTACTCATAATTTTTAATAAATCCTTCTCATTACTTAGGCTTCTTTTTTACTTAAAGTAAAAATAAACCGTTTGCGATTTGTGGCGACAATCTTTTCAGTGACATACAAGAATCTATAAGATACCAAAGAAACACAGTCAATTTCGTGAATTAATGATTGGTAATTCAAGCTTCTAATCTACTTTAATAGCTGAGACTTTGCGACGAAACTTTCCTCTTTGTTTCTTCTTTTTTTCCTAAACTATTAATGAAATTGTCAAAAAATGAGTTACAATGATTGATCTTTAAGCTTTTGGAGAGTTGCTCTCTGAGAAACCACTATTTTCCGTTGCCATTGGATACATTATTTTAAATGTTCTTCTGAAAGAATAATTGCTGCTAGAAGTTTCAAGTTCGATACTTTTAATCCTACTATAAAAGCAAAAAAAAAAAGAAAAAAAAAGGAATCTCGAACGTTATATGCTTCAAAAAAAAAAAAAAAAAAAAAAAAATTGACCGGAATCATTGCTTTCATGATCGAAAAATATATTTATTACTGTTGATAGAATCGAAAGAAGCATCAATTTGACATGTTCATTACAAATTAATCGCAAATTTGAATTTGTTGAAAAAATATTAATTGCATCATCTTGAATACCACCACAATTTCACACTACCTATTACCAATACCATAACATTTGAATCTTACCGGAATCTCTCTGTTACCAATCACTTTTTTTCTGTTGAACGAGGAAAAAACACATAGTTTTAAATAATTAAAACATTCTGCCGAAAAAGTACTGGGCATAAAAGTGACGTTTTGGTTTTTTTTTCCATCTCTTCGTTACTACTTGAAATCATTGTGATACTTCTGGTACTCTGCAAACAGTCGCTCGAAAACCAAAAAGTAACAATTTCAGCTGGAAGCATTATAAACTGTGACGCACTGTGAACTTTCAGCTATTTTTGCTGCCGTATGTACCCCAAAAAAGAACAACGGTTGCATGTTTTCGCCGAATCGGTCGGGAAATCGAATAAGCGCTACGCGAAGTGATAAAACCAACCGTGTATCACATTTACTGCAGAAACAATCAGGACAACAAAAGCATCAAAAACAAGCGTATCGGGGACTCGACAATACGTTGGGAGAAGAATCCATTGATGTTCGACTACCTCTTCTCTTAAATAAGCCAAAAAATTCCGGTATCGAGAGTTCTTCTACTGGGACAGCTACCAATCAGTTACCTCCACCACCACCACCGCCACGTTCTGCTACTACATCCCTTAGTTTGTTTCCGGTACCTTGCCACCGAATAACTCAACGGGAGATACCCTCCGATCGACGAACTTCTTCTGAACTTTTGCAAATTAGGCTTGAAGCCGTCTCGAAATCTTACTGGGCGCAGGCAAGCCTATCAATTTTTACAGAAATAAAATTAATAACAGAAATGGCAAACCATTTATTTAGCTCAATCTTACATTTTTTACGTAAAAACTTGCATTATTATTAAAATTTTAAATTTCAAGAGAACTTCGATGAAGTGGACAGTAATTTGCTATAATTTTTTCCAGATCTACTTGTCTAGATCCCTATTTTACTGTAGAGTTGAAAGGGTGTAATTAAATTTTAAATTTTCCCAAAATTTGTTATAAATCCAGAATTCCACCTTCAGAAAGCAAACAAACACGACTTAGAACAGGAAAAAAATTTTCATGATATATATATATGAAGTACGAAATTTTCATTCATGAAGTTCGATAAACTTTTTGATTCTTTCCGATAAGAAGGAAGACTATGTTTCAAATTTTAGGTGAAGAAATTACTGACAAAAATGACGAATTAAAGGAAATAATACCTGAAGCGGAATAATCACAATCATTAGTGATAATTATCGCTTGGGTATAATGAGTAGAGAGATAAAGTAAGTGAAGATAGCTATAACTGCTATGATTGCAGCAATAACGATACAATGATAATGATAATAGTAACTGATAATGTGTATGCAGCAGTAAGTATTAACCGAATAATGGGATCATTTCAGCGAACACCAATAGAGAAAACTCGTCATTTGGATTCAATCTCTTCCTATCAGGTACATTATTGGATATGTCTGTGTGTGTGTGTGTGTATGTATGCGTGTGTGGGTTAATGTATGTGTATATGTATGTGTGTATGTGTGTGTGTGTGTGTGTATGTGTCTGTGGTGTCATTTCGATTATGTTGAATGCATGTTTATCGGTGTCAATCGGTTATGAAGTTGTCCTCGTCCAAACTTTTCAAAAGTTTAGTTTTCTTTGAGTGTCAAAACTCTGAATTTCGACTGAGACTGACAATACGAAGGGAATAATAATGTTTCTGGATGATTGCATGCCATTTACTTTGCATGTTTGTATGTCAATAAGGATTCCCATCGCTGATGATGTTCTTGCTTGAGCGGCTTCTGTTTCCATTTATGAAAACTGTCCACTGATCAATGGTCATCTTCTCTTGATTTCAATATGGCCTTTTAGCTCCTTCTGAATTCTGCCGTTGAAAAAAATACGCATCACAGGAAAACCTATAATATTTCGGAATGAGGTATCCTAGCCAGATCAATAAGTTTTTTGGCGGAGATTATGCTTTGACGCTTGTTCTTATTATTATTGCTTGCTTTATTATTATTATTATTTATTATTATTATTATTATTATTATTATTATTATT
>KZ269984.1:908047-933167 GCA_002249935.1 Onchocerca flexuosa | reverse complement strand
TATTATTATTATTATTATTATTATTATCACTATTATTATTACTATTATTATTACCATTATTATTATTAATTATTATATGGTTGGCTCACCTTTCGTATTCATTACGCAGTGATGCATTCTATTTTTTTTGAAATTTCACTTTCATTTCTATCCATTCTTCTCACAAAAAATAGATTCACAGACTTAGCCCAATAAGCAATTACCCGTCATTTACAATTTAATTTTAACAGAGCAATTTTGTAATACTGTGCCTGCAGTATAAGTTATTGAATCGTAGAAGAAATAAAGTAAGCTTTGGGAGGTGACTGATGGTAAAAGTTGTAAGTACAAGCGACAGTTGTTTAAAGAAGTTTTTCTTTTACTTTGGCTATAACAACCTTTTGTATTAATATAAATTAAAAGCATAAGCAAATTTTTTTATTAATCAATAGTTCCTGTCTTTTTTTTTTATTAATCAATAGTTCTTGTAATTTTCCTATCTTAATTTCTCTTGGAATTTCTTGCAATTTTTTTATCAGCCAAATAGCATAAATTTTGACATTAATTGTTAAAATTCATTTTTGTCAGCAATTTTACGAAGTTGTTTTTTTTTTTTTTTTTTTTTTTTTTTTTTTTTTTAGCTTCACAATAAATGACTATCACAGATTGCAATTATTGAATTTGGAATTATCCATAACATATCGGATCCTTTTCCTTCAAATTAATTTGGCTAGCGATAGTCTTCAATAACTATATAAGATTAAATTCTGTGCAAACATTTCAGTAAATTAAAAAATTTTCTCTCAGATGATATCCCACATGTACTTGTCTGCAATTTCCCTGCATAAATCATCTGGAACATTAAGGTATGCCGCATTAGCAATGTAATAAAGCTTCTTTCCAGTTTTAACGGTATATCTAGATTAGGTATTCCAGGCCGTTTTCATTGAAAACATTGAGGGTGTTAATTCTTGAATAATAGTCTTTTCACTCTTTCAGCATTTTGATATTTTCACTTCTCCGATAATTCAAACTGATGATATTTTCTTCTCACCTCCTTTTTCAAATATTAAGACAGAAGCTAGCTCAGGACTGAGTATTCCAATGTGTTCCTGCACGGACAGATAATCAGAGCTCTGTAGCACCATTTATCATTTTTTTGATACTGCTTCAAAAGATGATGCCAAAGGAAAGCACTCCCCGAATAATTTAGTATGAAAGTAAGAAAGTGCACTTTTTTGGCAAATATTCGCATTATATTATATATGCAATGAAATTTCCGATTTCAACGGAGACGCAAGTCGACAATGATTTTCAAATAACATCCGCAAATTTGATCAGAAGGCTGAACTGTATATGCATCGTTATGCAATCCGCTGAATCCATCATTACTTAAAATTTTTTAACCAATTTCGAAAATATCTCCAGCAATTAAGATAACTTCTTTTTAAATCATATTTTTATTTTTTCTTACATATTTTCTCATCCGTATATGTTTTTTTTTTTTAGTGTAATTATTTCTTTTTTCTTCTTTTTTCTTTAAATAATAGGTACGTAATAGAAAAAATTATAAGAATTTGCACATTAAATAGTGACTAACATAAAAGGGTAATTATAATCTAATTATTTTTGTTCGGAGCATTAGAATTAGTAAAATTTCAACTGAAGAAAGAGTTTGAAAATATATCGATATCATATTGCAAATGAATTTTTCGAATTCAAAAATGCTATAATGCTGATTTTTTTTTTTGCTTGATTTCATTTCAGTTTCCTAAAATCTTGTGGCATCGCGGAAAGTATCGTGACTTGAAAAACTTGTATTATCAGCTAACTTAAAGAGCTAGTCATTATTAACAAGTAAAAAGTCTTTTTTAATCATATTATGCTTTTTTCAATTAGTTTTCCTGATTTGTCCCATCTTTTTTCCCCATTAAATAAATGACAAAATTTCTTCAGCAAATTTATCCATTGCTTCTCTCCTTTATTTCCACAAAAAATTTTCATCTGCAAAGGAAAACAGTTTTATGTTTGTTCCCTTCTTGACTTGCTTAGAATTATACAATTTAGTAAGTTGTATGTAAAGAGAAAAACTATATTCAAGCTTATGTACTTGTTATTTTATTAGGTTCAATTGAACCAAATCTCTGCATTTGGTCTCAGACAGCTTTATGAAATTACGGCTTTTTAGTGTAAATTTAATTTGTTCAATCGTTGTCCCACTTATGTCCGGCCTTTGCATTGCAGATGCATAGTTGTCCGAAGATTGTTTGCCGAAAATTCTAGCTGGTTTTTCAATTCCAAATTTTCTTGTAATATCCAAGATATAATTAAATTTTGTGATATAAGTTTAGAAAAATTTAATAACCTATTAAATTGCAAATTTTAATAGTCTTCACATTCACTAAATACAATATACAATCGCCGAATCTCACAAATTACATATTCAACTCACTGAATGATATTTTTTTTACCTTACTCAAAGAACATTTTCTATTTTATTCATCATGCTATGTTAATCACTTCTTCAAACAGCAAAATGAAAATGTGATTTGAAATGTCTGTTCCCATTTATTAATGGCAGTATTGACGTCTTGATGCATTCAGAATTCAAACAGAAATTAATAAAAATAAACTTAAATAGTCGTTTTCGTGCTCGTAACTATTTTTTTTAATTAAAATATAAAATATTCCATATATAGATCTTTCATTATGCAGCTGTCAACTATGTAGTTTCGTTTTCTATAATTTCTTTCATTATACTACGAAAATAACTTTTCTTAATTTAAAAAAAAATCCCAGAGTTTTCAAAATTTTTTCGATAAGAATTTGAAAGTTTTATTATTTTAAATTAAAAAACCTATCGGTTATTGCCATTTTTGTTGCCATTTTTGCATACTAAAAATTTTTTTCTGATTATTTTTTCGAAATTTTGACTTTCCTTTATACTTTCGGAATCTAATTTCGTGACATGACAAACGAATTCTCAAACAACAAATGGCAAAATCTAATTAATCTCATTTTTTTAATTTGCTGAATAAGGAAAAAGAATTTCCACTCCTTTTCTGAAGACAAATGATACTAAAAATATGTTAAAATCATTCGGTATCAACAATAATTAAGCAAATCGAAATTTCCGTAAAATTTTGATTTTTCCTTATTTCTAAGATTTTGAACCACTTTAAACTTTTCCGAAAAATGTTTGGAACTGATTTATTTGAAGTTAGTAAATGATCGCTTAACAGAAAAATTAATCAGTTTTGAAGATTGCTCAATATTGTAATTTCCATATTTCCAATTAGGAGTCAAATATAGTATGTAGGTGGACAGATGAAGGATTGCAAGAAAAAGCTTCTAAAATTATGCTAAAGAAGCTTTTTTTTAATGAAAGTTTTCTTCTTTAATTGCTGGAAACTGGAAAACTCTCAACTTCTTCTTTATTTATCCAACAATTACCATTGTGTTCTTAAGTGCTTACTGAATTTCGACATTTATTACTTCATCTATCGCTATCCTGTTTCATTTTCTAATTTTTATATTATTTTCAAATAATGTCAATCTTTCACTTTAAACGATGATTTCATGATATTGAACTATCTAAGAAATACGCATTCTCAATAAAGTTTGAGCTTTGGTTTTGATAAGTTCACAAAGCCGACAATAATAGTTTGACCGGTAAGATGAATGCTCACTTTATGTATTTTTTTCCTAACACTGTTTCAAATTGTATGGTTGCTGCAATTTTTATTTCGGTATGGGTGCAGGAAAAAAATTAGTACTTCCACTTTTACCGTAATGAGCAATAAAGTTATATTAATTGACAAAATCTCTTTTTTTCCAAATTTTTTAGGTCAAGAAGCTGTTGGACGGAACACATCAGTTGCGCATCGACGGTCATCACGTCGGAAGCGCCGGCCCTGGCGCTGGTATTTCACCTTTAGCATTTTGGAATTTATTTAAGTTTTTAAAGCAGTTCAAGTGTGTGAAGATGGAAATAGAAATGATTTCAAACTTCCCAATTATAAGGCATTTAAACAGACTAACTTTTGAAGAAAGTTCAATTAGCTTTGATATAGCTCATATATGTAGTTTCCAAAGAAAAATTTTTTTCATAGTATTAATGATTAGCAACTTCCGTAATAGCTTTTGCTGCAAAAGTCTTATGTGATAGGCTGGTAGTTATCGACCTGTATCATATTCTTGTAGCTAACACCAACAATCCTGAAAAGAATGGAGAAAATTTTTTCGCCTGGTCATTTTTCATTTTGGAATTTCCAAAACAGTTTACGATGATTTCCCAAGGGTCAAGTTTTTATCATTGTCCAAATCAAAAGAAATCGGTAAGAGAGACTCCGAAAGAGGGACTTACCGAATTGGTGTTTTCAAAATTATACATCCCTTTCTGTTTGATTAATAAGTGCTCTCATATTCTGAAATGCCAGAAAACATTTTTCGGTCTTTAAAATGTCAAAAATTAAAATTTTATTGTGCACTTCACTTTTTATTGAAGTAGACATGGAGATAGACATAATATTTTGAATAAAATTTCGAAGAACTGGTTAACTTCACCGGAAAAGAACTAAAGAAAAAAGTAAAATAAAAAAACACTTAATAAAAAGCGCGTAAAATTACGGAAATAATATCAAACACGAAGAAAAAAAATACCATTTTCTATAGAAATTTTTCTTTATTAGAAAAATATGGAATATAAGAGCCTTTTATGTAATAACTAAATACATGTAAATACTAGGCCACGGACATAAAAAAGAGTTTGGACCAGCGATGATACTGTATTATTTGGCATCCGCTTTTCGGACTCTTTATCCGCGACTGGATGATGATTTTGTTGATAAATTAAATTATTACTATACAACTACGATATGTAAGTCCTCTGAATTACGCTGATGAAATCACTCAGTAGGCATACTGGTGCAAATTAGAAAAGAACTTTGTTTCTGTTTTTGCCTTACCTGTTAAAGTCGGAGTTATTGAGAATGAAGAAGATGATAATAAAAGAATTTTCATTCGTCCTAAGGATATCGTGGTTTCCCGAAAATATTTATTACTCACTCGACTACCGTTGTCCCCAGGAATTTGATACCTAATTCATCGAAGATTTAATGATTCGGACCAGCTTCTTTATTTTCCATCTTTTTACCAGTGCTTCAAAAATTTCAAGTGAAAATATATGATAATTTTATTATCAGTTTTTTAAATACTTCCTCTATTTATTCTATTTATTAAGAAAGTTAAAGTTGAATTGTATTTTAATTCTCTAAATAAAATTTGAAACACTGTTTTATCCATAATGTTTAATTTCAGTAGCATCATTTGCGCTTCTTGTTTCTGCCAAACAGTATGTTGGTAAGTAAATTTTATTTTCTATGATTTAATTTTATTATTTTTCCTTTTTTCTTTGTTTTGACTATTTAAAATGCAGTAAAATTTTTCTTGAATAATTCTATTTTTTGATTTATTCTTTTTTCAAGGCTTTCCAATACAGTGTTGGGTTCCGGCAACTTTTACGGATGCCATGGAACAATACACAGAAAATTACTGCTGGGTGCAAAATACCTATTGGGTACCAATGCAGGTAAAGCATATGTATTCTTAATTAATGGGCCAAAGTACTGATATTAAAATTAATTTCAGTCATATTATTGTATGATCGGCACCGAAAAATCTTCTAGGACATAACTTCGATATATTTTTGCTTCAGCAGTATTTTTATATTTGTTGCGTACGTCATCGTACAAAAGAAATCTGTGTTATGTTTTCTGTTGTGTTATAGGAAGATATTCCACGAGAAATCTATTCACGGCGGAATCGTCAAATCGGTTATTATCAATGGGTACCATTCATTCTAGCTATAGAAGCACTGCTTTTCTATGTGCCTTGTATATTATGGAGAGGAATGTTATACTGGCACTCAGGTATTCCCAATATCAAGTTCGAAATAAAATTGATTATTCTGACTTTTGGTAATAATGATATCGGAAATATTCAGGAATCAATTTGCAAGGCCTTGTACAAATGGCATGCGATGCAAGACTTATGGATACGGATGTTAAAAGCCGTACAGTATATACAATGGCACGGCATATGGAAGACGAAGTGCAAGTAAAACATGATTTCAAACTATCAAAATTTTCGTTAACCATAACCTTGAAATTTATTTAATTAAAGTTTAATTTCTTGTTATATTGACATAAGTGGTGTGAAATTTTATTCCTAAAATAACGTTTTTTTGTACTTTTAAAGTAATAAGAAACGTATCATATTTCTCATCTTAATAAATTTTAAAAACTGTCATTATTTACTTTGAAATTTTTCTTGAAAAAAATTTCTATTCACAAAAAAAGGTCGACTAGCATTTAAGCTAGCACATTTGGAAAGACATGGACACGCACGAGCTTGCTTTCCCTTTTTTCAAGCAAAAGGTCAATGCGGACGACACTGCGGATGCTATGTTACTATGTTATATATTGGTATCAAGGTTAAGTTTTTACTTTGTTCAATAACTTACTCTTAAAGACCATGATTCATTGCTATACTTATGCTAAATAAGTGAGATGAGCTAAAGCATGAAGAATTTGATGGATGGAACTTACGGTGTACATATTAAAAGGTTGAAATTATTTGAAATTTTCTTATTCTAAAATGTGTGTTATCTCTTAATACTTCTCCTAACTACTGGGACAAAAAATATTTATCAAACTATGCATATTACGATAATATTATTAAGGATATGTGTAAAAACGTATAATGGGATTCTATTATATCATGATAATGATGATTATAATGATAATACTAGCGGTGATGATGCTAATAATAAGGATATGATTCATCTATCACTTCTTAACTCTGGTTAGAAAGTTTGCGATTTTTCAGATATTATATTCGGTTAACGTCTTACTGCAATTCTTCTTGTTAAATCATCTATTAGGTGCGGATGATTTGACATATGGTTTTTCATTACTGCGCGATTTGATGCATGAAGTTGAATGGGAGCAAACAGGAATGTTTCCGCGAGTAACACTTTGCGATTTCGAGGTATCTCGCAATCGATTATTTGATTCTTCCTTCTCAATTGATTCTCATTTCTAGTTGTAGTTAAGATGACTTTATAACAGATAATTTTAACTATAATACTATTTCATTCGCTATTCCAATTAAACTTTTCAAAAAATCATAAGCTCGAGAACAAGCCAAATGAAGCAATATGAATTTAAATTCAGGATTGAAAACTTTTTATTTTAGGTACGAGTGCTCGGTAATATTCATCGGCATACAGTGCAATGTGTGCTGATGATCAATATGTTCAATGAAAAGATTTTCCTTTTTTTATGGTTTTGGTTTTTAACTGTTGGTTTGATAACAGTTTTCAATAGCTGTTACTGGATCCTTGTAATGTTCATTCCAAGTCAGGTAACTTCTTGTTCCATCTATTAGAGTTCTTTATAGACAGAGCATTTAAGAATTATATTCTCTAAAGCATTAATTTCCTGTCCTTTCATTAAACTCCGATATTCTTTTATCTTATTTCTACTATTTTATCCTAAAAAATGAATTGTGATTTTTGAAGATTGAAAATTGAAATGAATTAAGTAAATTAAATTATGTAGATTTGCAATCTTTTAGATTTACTTATCAGCTCTAATCTCTAATGCTATTGAATATTCGATTAAGTCTTTAGGTATGATTGATGTTGTGGAGCTTGAGAAATTCCAAATAATAATTTTTAGTCGTGGAATTTTATCAAAGTGAAAGTTTATTACCAATTCTATTACTAACATCCTTACTATTCTGCTTTTCTTCTGTCAATCAGAATATCTGATTTATTTAATTCTTTAATTGTGTTATAACTCTTCTGTTTTGATTTTTTGAATATTAAAATTTGAAATATCAGAAAACTGAACTTAATTTTGCTTTAATTTGGTATAGGGGATGTCTTTCATTCGCAAATATTTGCGAGCATTAAGCGATCATCCAACAAAACCCGCAGCTGATGATGTATCACTCCGAAAATTTACGAATCAATTTTTGCGTAAAGATGGTGTATTCATGCTTCGAATGATCTCAACTCATGCCGGTGAATTGATGAGCAGTGAATTAGTTCTTGCTTTATGGCAGGTAAGGATTTTATATGAATTAATAAATTAACACTATTCATCAATGACATATATGTTCGAACTAAGTTTCATTCGCTAAATCCAATTCATTGTACCATTTTTGTTATTTTGGAACAAGTCTAAAGACTTAGATTTTCAATGAACAATTAGTCATGTTTCGCAAGATTAATATTGTATCAAGAAACTGAATCGTAAAGTGTCGAAAATCAAGAGTCTTACGATCCGTATGTCCTCTCGCAAAACGATTGGAAAATCTTGAGTTTCTAACAAAAACAGTTCAAATCATCTATCGGATCTATAATGACCTTACAAAGAAATATTGATATTCTCAAGTAATGAATTTTAGTAATTGCTAATATTCAAGGATTTTAATAATATCGATCGCTCATCCGCTCAATTTTGGGATGCTGAACATGGTGCTGGGACATTGAACGCCTAATTTTTTCCATTAATCTAAAAATTCTGAGGTATGCTTATTTTATCGTTGATATAATTAAGAAGACTGATCATCACTGAGAAATTTACTTCAAATTTTGAAAAATCTGTTTTGTATAAGATTTAGTTATAATTGCTACCATCTGCAATGTAGAGAAAATAAGACAGAATTATTTGGCCAATTTTTTGCTTTTTTTTTCTTCTGTTTTTGAGCTGCCATAATTTTTCATTAAGACAAATATTTCTGCCTTAGACGATAAAGAAGCACTATTTGTAATATCCCCAAGAAAACTGTCGCTTTTCAACTGCTTCCATCGTTTTTAATGATTAATGAGACTTCCAGCGGGAATTCTCCTTTCTTCTACTTATCTCGAACCGGAATACTCTTTTTAGTTTCAGTAAAAAATCTTTTCCAACTTTACGAAAGTAGCAAATTTCAGTAAAAATCTAACTACATCATATTGTTATCGTTCTAATTTTTCTCTGTATACTGTTTCCCATTCTTTGCCTAATTTGATTGATGAAGTCTTGCAGATTCAAATGTTTTCACTTTTCAAATCAGGAAATTTTGAATAATTCATGTGAATAAAATCGAATTTTTCATTATGTTCTAATCTATCGTTTTACTTTGGATTCGATCTAAAATTTCATTTTATTTTAGCTGGCATTTTGGAATCAATATTTTCTTCAATAGAACCAATGCTACGATCAATTTGCATGTTTTATATAACAAAAAGAATAATTTTCCAAAAATTTTGACATTGCAATAATAATTATAAAAAGCAGTAACAGTAATAATAATATTTAATAATGATAAAACTAAAAATAAAAAATTGTAATAATAATAACATTAAATCCCTTGTAATAATCGCTACTACTTTGCAGTTGCTATTATCACCGCTACTCCTGTTTATTTTTTAACCAGCTTCGCTGTTGTAGTTTCCCTTCATCACAAAACTGTTGTCCTCTAATCATTGTGAAATTTTTAAAGCTCAAATTTAGCACACTGCCAGATCTCGCCCTTCTGATTTGTATAATGCTGTTGTCAATATGTAGCCCTTATAATATTTTGATTTTAATTTAATTTAAAAATATGAAATATGAAGTGCAAAAATGACTAAAAATTGCAAAAAGTTTTTGTTCAAAGATAACGAAAACATAAGTCTTTAGAATTTGAGGGTAATGAAAAATGAGAAATTCAAATTTATGCAAATATTAAAACAGTTTAGTTCAACAAATATGGGAAAAAAATTTACAAGTTAGTCTTTTAGTAATGAATTCCAGTAGTCTTAAATTGGTTGAAATGAAATTTATTGTTTCAAGAGAAGAAATGAAGGATAAAGTCGCTCCTGATGACAGTATAATGTTTCGAGGCATTCTGTATCTATTCATCTATTCAATATCTTTTCATAAAAAAATTTGTATTAGCTTTAATGTAACTTATTATCTTCCACGATTAAATAACCTTGCAGATAATACTGTTGATGATGCAGTTTAAGAATTGCAATATCTTATGATTGCAACTTTTTTAAAAAAAATTAGATACTAGCGTATTTATTGGGCGCAAAAGTTCCCGAATGTAAAGTTCAAATGATTGAATATTGCTGAGATTGAATTCGGATGGAATGCAGCGATAATTAGAAATCGCTTCTTGTCTTCTGAGAAAAGTGAAATGAATTGCACAGACTGAAGTGCGGGAAATAATTGTCTTGATTTCATCATTTCATTGCACTTCCTGATGAGCGAAATTGGACATTTCTAGACTACGTATTTTATATTAGATATTCTTTCATGAATTTTATACCTGCTGCTCATTTGCTTTCAATAATTTAATGCTGCATGATTCTATAAACGATCGTGCGATGTACACTTTTTACCAGAAAAAATTTTTTTCTTTTTGAAATGTAGGTCTATTTTAAACTAAATTTATCGACTTTTTAAGGCAATCTCCATCAAAAATGTGTCATTATGTCAGCTGATTAACCTTCTCATGTAATGATCTAAATTAAGTCAGGATATGACTGATGCTGAATCCTTTCAGATTGTCAGGTAAAACGTGAATAAAAAAAAAAAGCAAAATAGAGGAACAGAACTTCACGCCTTCCCTGATGATCTGAAATATCTGCAATATGTTCTTTCAGAACTGAAAATCTTCACCTCGAAATTTCCGGTTGTTTTCATTTAATCAGATTTGCAGGCATTCCAAAATGGCTATAAATTCATCTTGAAGTCTTGGAATACTATGATTTATAGCAATGGTTAAATTTATTAAATGAAACCTTCAAAAAAACAAGATTTCATAATTAACAAAATATTTTAAAACAATGAAGACCCAAAACAAGACATTATAATAACCCGTAAAAAATTGCAGCACTTCATCATTTATATTAAACGGAAATTATCATATGCCCTATATGATAACAATAATGGCTGTGATAGCGATGATGATAATAGTGATATCGATATATTATAGCTACTAAACAACCAATCAGTAAAGAAGGCTGACAGCAGAATTTAACAATTAATATTAACAGAACTATACATATATATTTCCTCTAATATGTATATACAGGGTGTGCTTAGCGTTTTTTGAAAACTTTGTGCATTCCAGACGATTCTTGTTATTCACGATATTAAGTTCATTTAACATCTATTAAGTTCATATTAAGTTCATTCAACAGGAATTGACAACAAAAATTTTAAAAATAAGGTCAGTTGGCAATTATAGGGAATGGTAAAAAAGTTATCTCCAATATTCTAAATAATAAAGTTATTTAAGGCACACAACTGTACAGATGAAACAAATATGCAAATAAAAAATTCAAGCAGATATTTCTGACTGGTTAAATACCACAATTTTCATGTCATAGTAATAATGCGCTGAAATCGTGTCAATAATGGCTAATAATTTAATCGGAATAATGGGGCATTTTAAATTCAAGAATTTTTCATATTTTTTCTCTATAATTGGATGCAATTTGAAAATTCCATAAGCAAGACTGCATTTCAACTTCGATTTTTAGATTTGCGCATTGTGGTCGCTCAGCCCAAAAGAATTGAAAATGACAAATTAGAGAATTAAATAATAAAATAAGAATATAAATCAACATGCAATCAACTCCAAACTCTGAATTATTTTATATATTATCGCTCCAAAAATACTGCAAAAAAAAAAAAAAAATAAGATAAAGCGAAAAATATTTAGCAATATCCATTTTTATGAAGGTAACTGACATTTGTTTTTAGTTTATTTTGAAACTCTCAAAGTTCAAAAATTTCCAAATCTCAGGCAAAAATGCTAGATTGGAGACACAAGGGCATGGGCTTTAACGATTTTTTAGCCACAGTCACTTGCTAGTTGATTTGATGAATTTCAATAAAACAAGTTCATTTAACACTTATGAAGAAACTGCTGCAAATTTCAAACTTAAGAAAAATTTTGCTAATTATAGCATGTAAAAGATGAGCCTCAACATAAATGTGCATACATACAATCATACTGAAAGATTAAATGAAAGGATCACCAATAAAATAAAGCAAATAATTTTATTGAGCTTTTCGAACAATCACATTATTTTCTTTTTACACTTGAAAAATATCAATAATTTTATTGAGCTTTTCGAACAATCACATTATTTTCTTTTTACACTTGAAAAATATCCCAAACGCAGGGAGAAAAAATAAACAAAAAGAAAATTACTTCTGTTGTACGGTCGATTATCTTAAGCATTTCAATTGATTTTGTTGTTGTCGTTATTGTTCTCCTTATTGTCCCTATTATCATCATCAATTTTTTTATTATTGTTGTTATTATTGCTTTCATCATCCTCCCATGCTTCTTCGCCACCAATTAAGGGCACTTCCTAAAATGCGAGAAAAAAAGAACATCGAAAAAATATGTATCAGCTGAATGCTTCTTTATGATATTTGCTTCAGACAAAACGAATGCAGAAGAATGTTTGAAATTAGATCACATTTTCTGTTCTACATTTCTATTTTAGAAGGAAGTGTTGATTTAGCTCCCCAACAATTTATAATTAGAAATTTTAGCGAGTTTTTAGAGTTTCCTCTATTTGAATAAACTTCTTAATTTCAAATAATTTGGATTAAAATAGAATTTTATATATTCAAAGCAAGAAATGAAGCGAACATTATTATGATATTCGGCCATTATGACGCCTTCAGGACCATCAGGATTTTCGCGAATGCATTTATCGATGTAGAACATTATCTTGTGCAATCTCCTTTCCATTGCGGGATAATGCTTATAGGCTAATATTGGGGCCAAAGGATCCTTTGACATTGACCTTTTAAAGTTACTGAATAAATATCTACGTCTTTGAGTATGAAATAGAAAATCAAACTTTGTGACATGAAATTTGAGAAAAAAAAAAAAAAAAAAAAAACATTGCTTACTGATGAAGTGTCTTTGTTAGCGAAATGGGTTCACGATAATATTTCAGTAATGTGAAAAAAGTTGAGGATCTCAAGACACAACACTGCCTTAGAGGTAATAGTATATCATCATCATCAAAATCCGTTCTGCCAAATCTATAATGAGTAATGATACTTGTACATTCTTTCCACACTGAAAAAAGTTTCCCGGAAAACTTCTATTTACGTGGATGATATCTATATCTAAAATCTGAACTGATCATCGAAATTTATTGAGTAAATACTTACGCCCTTCCGTTATCCAAATGAATAGCATAAGATGGAACATTCGTGAAAATAGAAAATGATTCATAATGATGCCGGTCCTGATTGCCTGAAATCAATGTGTCTCATACATTATCATTGGCTTTTAAGGACAATTCAAATCTATAGACTTTGTCAAACTAACCAATCAAATAGTCCATAATATGAAAGTCGACAAGATCAAGTAGCGTACGTCCATGAGCATAACGCTTTGTTGTTTTTACGCTTTCTCGACAGTAGTCCATATTTCGTTGCCACTCAGCTATTTGGTTTTTCTTCGAATATGTTCTATAAAAAACAATTAATTGTTGCTTTGAGAGAAAAAAGGTACTACTTTGTGCATAATAAAATAATCAAGTTAAATACGAATTACTTTGTTGCTTGAATCGTCTTTTTTCTTAGCCGAATTCTTGAAATGTTTAAAAATATTTTCTGAAGAATTTCATAGAAACAAAATTTCTAACCTTCTATATGGTGATTTGTTGTGTTTTCTGGGGACACTATTTTCGTCTGGAAGGAATACTTGCACTGACCCTTCCCTGGTATCCGGAGTACCACAAATAGCATGTGACGTGTCACAGTAATAATCGCATTTGCTCACAAAACACAAATTTTTGGCTGAAAATGATGAAAACATTTGAACTGACTGGAAAATAATTTTAAAAAACGTTTTGCAATATAACTTTTAATCGTACTGTCCTTACTAATTCGTCATTAAGGTAAAATGAAACAGTTATGTCAAAATAGTCATCCAATTTTGTGCAGGATCAGTACCAAAATACCAACCTTTCTAGAAATCTTAAAATTCGAATGACGGTATCATTGAGAAATTGGCATAATCTAGAACCTGCAATAACCAGCAACAAGTGCAGGATCAGCCAAATTCACTTCCCCCAAATTACAGTTTTCAACGAGAAAAAAACATTAATTGGAAAAAAAATACCTGGTGAGAAGAAAAATGTCTTGGCTAAACGTTTTTCGGCTTTGTTTCGTAAATCGGACGTTAAATTGACAATACGGCCAACGGTTGGTACAGCACGCCGAAAGCCAAGTATTCTGAATATGAATTCAAGAAAAAATTTGGTTTAAGTCTAAAACAGACATGTTAATTAAATATGGAAACCATAGTGAAAGAAACGGAGCGAGAGGGAGAGTAAGTAAAAGGAAAGAAAACAAATTCAAATCCCTCCCTGGTTATGGAGAAATTCAAAAAAAAATTCTAAATTTTGTGCAATAACCACATTAAACTTTAAACTTTCAATTTTACAGTTCAATAACATACTTGTCCATATGAAATGTTGCAATTTCAGCATTATGACGTTCGAAATCACTGAAGTAAAAGTGATTCGGATTTGATTCATAATCACGGCCGAATCTGGAATTATAAATACTTCTTCATTAATTTTCTGTCCCTGCCTCCCCATCTCTTTTGTTGCAAATTTTGCTTAATTTGCAATAATTCCTACTATTCCAAGTTTTCTAAATTTATTTTGAAATTTATCGTCTTCTATTTATATAGTACAAACAAAAAAAAAAAAAACATTTTAGTTTGCAAATTATATGTAAATATTTACATTGATTTTTTGTACATCGAATTAGTTTTCTTGTTTTTTTTTTTTTTTTTTTTTTTTTTTTTTTTTTGCTTACAAAATGGTCCTTAGCAATGTCTTTTCTAGGCTCAACGCGATGCAAAGGAATTCAGGTGATTGTGACATGTCGGAAGTGATTTTTCAAGGACATAGATGCGATCAAACCGTTTCTGTTTAATTTATTTTGTTCAAAATTTCAATCATCGAGTGGACTTGATAAGCGCACATTTAGCTGCTCTAAATTTTAATTTTAGAGCGAATTTATCGGAATTCTGTTGCTTTTTTTTTTTTTAAACTTAACTGGATCTTAGCAGGTTTATGCTCCTCTCCATCCCCATTCACGCCTTCATAATACTTAACTGATCATGTTAGTAGGTTAAAAATAAAACTTTTAATTTAGAAAACCATGTGTATATATATGAAGCTATGTTTTCAACTGCTCTGAATTTTCCTTTTTTTGTTGGAATAAGTGCCCTAAAAATGAAGAAAGTATACCGCATAGGTTTGAAAACCGCTTGTTGGTCATTTTCAAATGTGAAGACAAGCTTAACTTGCGTGCCACCATCCATAATGGACACAGATTTCAACGGCAATTTAGAAAGGTCGTTTAACAAATTTTCTACAACCTGCAGATATAAATTAAAAGAGGCATATTATTTTTAGATATGAGCATAAAAAATTAAAATTATTGAACTGTTGTACGTTATCAAAATAAGAGCAAATTCTTTTGGGGCGAATAGCTGGTAATCAGCGGTTCCTTTCTTGGAGTAAAAATTTCCTGTGTGAGAATCTTTCACTCACAGCATTCGAAGAGTATGAATATTCACCACATGGTCATATTCTCTTCCGACTATCATCCACGTGGGAATGAACTAAATATTTTATCAATCTCATCCACTGTGGGATGAGAATTATCATCATAGATAGGAACTCTTTTGATGTGAAATGATTGTGCATATTCAAAAATTAATGATAAAAATTAAAAGAATTGTCAACATAATCTCAGTTTTTATTGTCACAACAGTATGATTTTGCAATGTGATCAAAGCTTAATGCATACTTCGTCATTTCTATATACATCACAGCTGCCGATATCTGCATAAAATTTTTCCCATGAATCTCTTTCTGGTATAATTTTTCTATAAGTGAAATGTCATCAACAATATGTAATTTCCAGAAATCAATCGATTAATCATTTTTGACAAAAGAAAAAAAAGATTTACTTAATTTTTACGAAAGCAATTGATTTATTTAATTTCAACTATTTATAAATATCACTTTTATCACTTACCCAATTTTGTTTTTCCAAAATTGTCGCAAAGTTTCATTGTTTGGACATTCCTTTGCAATCATTTCCGAAATATTTAAATCAAGTAAATATTGATCCAGCTGTTTCGCTAACGTCCAATTGATATGGGGCACTGAAATTTTCATCTTTTTTTTTTTGAAAGATAATTTATGATAAAAGATGCGAACTAATTTATTCTGCGCAGAAATTTATTTTTTATTTCGATTATATAAATCTTAAATCGTTCATAATTTTTTGTCGAGGTTTTTAATTTCTTCCAGAAAACTGATTTCTTTAAGCTTTGATTGAGCGAAAAACAAACTGAGAAACTTATGTACCAAGGAAACGAGAAATATCGCTATCTTTAGTCATCAACTTATAAATATTTTGTTCTTGTACATAAGCAGCGTGAGGAATTGGTCGTGGAAAATCTAATTTTTGATATCTTTTCAACCACTCTGAAAATTTCTTATTTATTATGCTCAAAAGTTACCAATCTGTAAAATGTCAGCAAATATCTAGCAAAATTTGTATGTTTATCTGATTATAAAAATTCCAATAGAGGAAATGACAATAGAATTTTAAAATTTAGCTAATTGTTTTACGTAAGTCAATTGGATACAATGATCATATATATAGAAAGAATAGCAAGAGGCTCGAGCAATCTTTATAATGGTACTTGAAAATCAGTTTCCATTAGTGATATTTGTTGTCTGAAGAATGAAACCTATCCATTGAGTCGACTTACCGCAAGTTAAAAGTAACTATCAAGAAGAAATTCTCAGGTATCAGTAAGCTCTTGCAACACTTCCTATCATAGCACAATATTTATTTTACCAGAATTTTCATCCTTCCGTATCACCGATAGCAAAATGATAATGGTAAAAAATGTGATGCAAACAGTGATTGCCAATTTCCGAATATATATTCGCATAATGTTGTTGTTTCAACGGGAATCGTTGTAGATGTTAATGATACTGCTACTGTTGAAGCGGTTGTTGTCGTTGGTTGTACCGTTGACTGTATCCCGAAATCTTTATTCATTGCAAAACGTCATCCATGCATCGAACACGAGGACAATGGAGAGTCTGATCACCAATTCCAGATTAATATCAGTAATATACTGCAACTGATTCAATATCGTTGATTTATGTAAAACAGTAATGTCACATCTGATAATTATGAGCTAATGCTATATGCACTAATTAGTGTGCTGAAAGGATGCTGAAGTATTTTTTATTTACCACTTTATGGATTGTTGCACAAATGTCTTCTATTACTCAAAGTTAAGCTTTCGCTATATCAACTGAAGATGATCCGATGATACCGAAATGTCAGAAATTTAAAAAAAAAAAGAAAAAAAATTACATCAACAATTAAAGTGAAAATATGAATCTTACAAAATATCAATAATAAAAAAATCTTACGAAAAAATGTAAATCGAAAAAATGACTATAAAACTCTTTGAAAAAATCCTCGATTTTTTATAGATGCTTTTTATTTTTCTGTCAACTCTTGAAGTTGGTGGTCCTGCCCAGATCAGTATTATCGATGAATTTGTAATAACTATTAATTATTACAAAATTATAAGTAAAAGTTTTTTTTTTTGTGCAAATTTTTCGAATATATTCTGAAGTAAATGAATAAATGATCAATTTTATGGGTTGCATATTATGTTTAAAAAATAGTGAATATTTTGCTTAACTGATCACATGTTTCAAACTATTTCATTCAATTTCCAAGCACTGATAATAATTTGTAGATGAATGAGAACAAAAAAAGGAATAAAAAATGAGACAATGAATGAGTGCAAATTATTGAGGATAGATGTTTGACAACAACAGCTTATAAATAGTATGTGTGCGTGTTCGTATCGCCCGGTACACCTTGACCCATCCTACTACCCTCGCTCTTTCACCCCGCACCCCGAATCATCTCATTCATACAGAAGAATTTCAATGTAAATACACAAACTACCACCTGCCATTCATATCTTCACGAAAAGGTAAAACATTGTACAGTAAAAATAGTACAGTACACCAATCATACGTAACATAACATAACATCGATTGTCTTTTGATATCATTTATTTGCTTTATCAAGTTTGATTTTCCTTTCTGTTGATATATATATATCACCCAAGCATCTACTCATTGTTTTTAACACTTCCCGTGCTTGGATAAGGTCAGAATGTATTCCGGCAATTCAAATTAATATGTGAAGAAGGAGATGATGGTTTGATGAAGCATACGATTTTCGATTCTACTAGCTAATGCCAATGTAAAAAAAGAATCATCAAGAAATGATTAGATTTTTCTCGGCATACAAAAATGTTAAAAAATAAATGAGAAATGTGAAGAAAGTTAACGAAATTTAGTTTAGCTATGGACAATTGCCAAACATTGTGAAGCTTCATGAAAAAGACTTTCGGGACTGAAAAACTTTTGAATGATAATATCATTTCTGGAAAAAAATTTGATGAAGTTCGAGCCAATCTTTTTTTAAAAGATTGTCTACAATTTCATCAAATATTTTTCATCAATAATTCGGCAGTCCATGTCTTGGTAAGATGTATTCAAAAGCGCATTTTTGAATGAAATGCATCTTACCAAAACATGACCTTCAAAATCAAAATATTCAACGTTGACAAATATTTGATGAGATTTATTTTTAGAGAGAATAAGCACACCTCATCATTATACAGCTGACTAAATTGATATCGGGAATTTTTGATGCTAACAAAAAATTGTGGAATTTCATAATACATCCTGTTTGTTCATCTGAAGGCTGATCGCCCTTCTGCATTTTCATTTAACTACTGACTTGGTTGATCAGACTGCTACTTGAATTTGATTATCCATCATTCTATGTATGGTTTTTAGTTTTCGATAACGGTTACTTACAATATGGACCGTCAGGTTGCTGGAATAAAATTTAATTGGAAATTACGAAAAGAATTTAATTAGAATTTACAGAAGCCAAAAGAGAAACAATTTATTATCTCTGGAAGAAACAGTGAAACAATCCGGAAGGTTTGATTCAAATTTCAGTGGATAAAAAATTAATTGGAGAGTTTTAAATGTTGAAAGAAGACAGTGTCGCCTTCAACTTTAAACTAAAAAACATCAAAATTTCATTCTAATGAACCATTTTTTAAATGATATTTCTAAGAAATTTGAGTTTTTCTGTATCCTTCCGTAACTTGATTAATATAAGATAAAAAATCATCACCGAAAATATGGCTCTGATGATGGTAGATCAAATAGTTCAAATTTTAACAGAAATAGTTGTTTGAAAAATTTTGGCTATCACTGAAAACGATTATTAAAATATTTCGGTATATTCGAAAATGTTCCATTCCTCAGCTTTTTCCAAGAATACAGCTATGCGTTATTAGGGCCAATTAACAAGATGCTGCTAATATTGGACAAGTGTAAATGTCGATATTTAAAATCAGTGGAAACTTATGTGTGCTATCGGACTTCACATTTTTGGAAATGCTCAAAAAAAAAAATATCTACAGTCGTTGAGATCATATCAATTGGTTTAAGTTTAATATTAGAGATGGAATTAGTCTACTTTTCCCTTGTATCAATGGTTACGGATTGAACCAGTTGTTATCCAGATGAGCAAATGTGATATTCGTAAAAAAAATTACTAGCAGTAGTGGTCGAAGAAATAGGCCGCTGATGGACAAACGATCTTAAAAAACAAAAACAGAAAACGAAGCGAAAAAATGAAAAACTAAGCACAAATAATTGGAAAACGAAAGGAAACGAAGAACGAATCAATGAATGAAAAAGGAAATGAAAAATGAAAAGCGAAGTAAAGAGGTAAACAATAAAAAACGAAAAACGAAGCAAAGAAGAAAAAAAAAATGGTATAATACGAATGATCGGTGAAAACTATGAAAAAAATAAAAAAAATAAAAAAAATTAGCCGTGTATTTCGTAAACTATTCAGTAATTTGAAAGAATCATTTATCTAGAAGTAAGATCAGATACCTGAATATCATTGATGCCAGCAAATTGTGATTTTCAATATTTCAGTACGGCAACAATATATTATATGTATGGCATATAATAAAAATAATCAATTCAAAAGTCATTATACTGCCTTTAACATCGGTCATATTAATGGCTCAGATACGAGACTACGTTTCTCTGATTGTTACATCTGTCTTTTCAGAACAAATGATCATGAAAATAATTGAACAAAAGTTGTTACATTAGTCAAAATAAACAAAATGGAAGGCAAATGAAATCTACAATCTTACCAACTCTAAGTGCAATTTTAAACCTAATATTTGATGATCAGAATTCCAGAATCTGTTAAAATACTTGACTAGTCGTGTAAGTGACGCAACCAAACCTAATGCAAACATAAAAATAATCAACAAGATTAACATGACAGTAAGTATCGCATTATACCGATTAAACGCATATTTTGAACTTTTGCTGAGATAACCATATGAATAATATAAAAAATGAATCATACGAGAACCCAACAAAGATTTGACGCAAATTTTCTAAAATATCCAATTTTTTCAAAAATTTTCTTTGATTTAAAAATGCAGTTATCATATAATTATTTAATGCTGTGATAAAATTTCTTTTTACCGGAACTATCAAAAAAAAAAAGAAAACCTTTGATAGATAACAGTAGAAATTAAAATGTAACAAAGCTTAAATCAGTATTTGAATGTGAAACAACTTAGATAAAAAAAAATAAAAATTATCATCATTATTATGCCAAAAGAATAAAAGATTCATCAGATATTTGTAAAACGAATGAAAATCGACCTGAAGAAAAAATTTCAATTTAAATTAGTTTTTGGTTACAAATAACAATACAGTCTTATTAACGCAAAAAGAGAATACAATAAATGCACTACGTATATCGCAAACACAATAATACCGATCACTCATCTATCTTCCTGATTCTTGCATGATGAAGCATGAAGAAAGTTTTAAAGCTAGCTGGGTATAAAGAGAATAATAGATGGTTTAAATTTAATGTTAAATTTGAAGGGTAATTTAGGAAAGAGCAAAAATTGTGCAGCAGAAAATCTATCAAATCATTTATAATAAACAGTGTTCTGAACTTGTCAATGATGAGTGGATATCTTTCTAGAATCAGCTAATTCTATATTTACAGAAAATTCAGAAATCCAAAATAAGTAAGAGGCCGAATTTAATGTCAAATTGAAATTCATTGAAATATTCCATACTGAAGAGTAAATTTTAAAACTTTACTATATATTCGTTTTAAAACAAAGCTTTCGAATTGTAAATGATAAGGCAATAAATAAGAAAAAAAAAAACTTTTTTCTTAAGATTAATTTACGTTATGCATTAAAAAAATAAGGCAAGTCTTTGCCGAAAATTCAAGTTATTTTTCTGGTTTAGCTGAAAAAATCAAAAATTTTCACCAAATTGTTCAGAAATTTCTTTCCCTATCTCATGAAAAAAAAGAAAAGAATGCTTCTTTTTCTTCCGTTCCATTACAACAAAGAATGAATAGATAACGATATTGGAGCCATTCGAGAAAGCAGCAAAATGAACATCAAAGATGATAATGGGGAAAAAATATGCGACTAAAGATTGTTGTGACAACGTGCTAATAACAGAAGTAGCACAATGTTGATAATCGAATAATTGATGGCAATATATATACGACACACCTAAAAAACCCAAACTTTTAAATTTACGCAACTCTATATAAAATAAATAAAAAATTAACCAAAACCAAATAAGAGAAAAAAACAAAATCGCCTAAAAATATCTATATCTTTTCAAAATACTATTAAAAATTTTAAACTAAATAAGCATGACATAAAAACAAAAAAGATAAACCAAAAAAATAAAAACCAATAGGCAAAAACAAAAACCAACAAACACCTATCAACATATCAAAACGAAACCGAGGATAAGCCCTACGAGAAAAAATAGCAAGACAAACAAATAAAAAAAAAAAAAAAAAAAAACTCATACTAAAAAACAAACTAGAAACCAAACATCCAAAATAAAGCAAATTACCATACTCCCCCAAGAATAAAGCAGCAAAACCAACACTAGAACGGTGTTTTTTCTTGTCGTTATAGAAATGTTGCAAGTTTGCAAATTCATATATCGTCCCATTGTCGGAACAACTGAATAATGGAAAGTGATTTTTTTTAATGCAAATGATAATAACATTTCTGCAGCTGCATTTATTTTTTTTTTTTTTTATTTTGTAACCCTAATTTACACCAAAATTAATTTAACAAGCGCAGCTGTATTGCGCTAACAAAAGTGCATACGTATGCACTATCAATCCGCTCTCTTTTACCATTTTTAAAACTATTCAGCCAACGAACTATTCAGGCTTTCCAGTTATTTAAAAATACTCTTTTCATTTTTTCTTGTTACCCTTTTTTATTATATTAATAATTTTTTCATTAAATTTGCTTTAATGATGCGATATTTGTAATTGTTATGTGAAATCTCGCGTCATCAGATTTTTCTATTAATAAATGGTTTAATTACCCAAGTTTGAGGTTGTGCTACAAACAAATTTCCCGACACCCATATTGATTTTGATTAATAAATACTTAGAATGGAAGTCTTTAAAGTATATACTAAAAGTAAAAAAATGCTAATTACTAAATGATTTGTGACCGTGAAGAGAAAGTTGATGAGCAAAAAATGTGTCAAAAAAAGAAAACAAATGCTGAAGGATTTTCGTGATCTAAAAACTTCCAACTACAGCTTTTCATATGTTATCAAGATTTTGCTATCTTCAATAACCCTTATTCAAATTTACGGTACTGAAATATGAACATTAACGACTGGCATACATACTTCAGTTCCTCATCTACTTTACCCTAGCGAAAATCTCCGTAGACTGGGTTTACTCAAATTTTATCGATACTGGAACAATCATTTTTATAGGAAAATTGCTGCACGAATTCTTCAATAATTCTTATGAAAACTAGGCACCGGATGATTCATTCTGGAAAGCGATATGACTTTTATCAAAGAATTTTGTGGAAATGAAGTTTAACTTATAATAAATGAACATCTATTGAATGCCATATGTTGGCAGTCGTATGAACAGAAAGTAGGAAAAGAAATAGAAAGGAGAAAAGAAAGAGACCTATGACATTCCGAAACCTTCCTTACCAAATTTCCCTCAATAACCTTTTCAGGTTCCAAAGATTTCCACAATAACTGAATTTGAAATTCGAAATTAAAAGACACGCCAAGCTCTCTTCAAGATGTTTTAAGTAAAAGAAATAAAAGCCTTACACTGACAATGAAGAAAAGTTGATGGAAGAGGAAACTCGTTATGTTACGTTTAGTTTAGATTTTGGTTGAAAAATTCCATTCCATGCATGCAAGTTAGCATCGTCAAAATGGAAAAGCACTGATATAACTTTTGCGAAAATTTTGGGATAAAGAAGTTCTAGAAAAATCTATGATAAAGTGTTATTCTTTTTATACAAACTTATGTCTAACTAATACTTCACATGTTTTTTCTTATCTAGATGCATACATGCAATTATAGAATGTCAAGTTATAGTAAAAAAAAATGGATATTTTTCATGGAAATCTGAAAATGAATTTTAATCAGCTTTTGGACATCATGTATCCGAAGTTATTTGGTAATATTAAGCATTGTATAATCGAGTGGGCATTTAATATCAACCCAAAATGGAATTGTTTTTAATGATTTGTGCGGTTTCTGCTTAATAACAAAGATTTTACACTATGCTATGAAATATTGCATAAGTAAAACTAAACAAAATGATCACACTGATTTCTGGCATCCATAGTCAACGTGAAACAGAAACGTAAAATCGTCAAATGATGGAGTCAAATAACATCAACTGGATTCGGGAAATTATGGGATGATTGGCTGTCATTTGAAAAATGTATTCATTTTATGTGTAAACAGATTACGAACTAGGAACTGTATGACTGACTGGGTGACAATCACGACCCAGTTTAAAGATGAGAATGCCCTCCTTGTTGTAGCTAATTTGTTTCTTCTCTTTTAGATTTTTCGATTTGAAATTATCCCGTTAATTAAAAGTAAATTGAGGAGCAGAGCTAAAAAAAAAGAGTCTTAAGTCATTTGAAATGGAATTGCTGGTTGTGAAAATGAGAGAAAAACAATGTGGGTCCTATCATAAGAATGCACTTCAATGACCAACCTTCCACTAATCCAGTTTCCAATTACCTTTTTGGCACAATGAACTTCACTTCTTAATATTTGAAGGAAGTTTCGTAAGAGGATAAAATGGATGTGCAAGTGCATATAATATAAACCATGCAAAACGTAGATCGCTTAATGAGCGAACCAGAAGAAAATGAAATAACTGCAAATGAGCAACCATTTGTCTGATTGAAGGGAACCAGTCAACAAATTAATATGAATTGAATATCATCGACTAAAATACAATGCTGCTCCATCACACTATCATTCATTTCACACTTCTCTGATCAATACCGCGTGAATCGATTCATTGGATGACACACGTGATTGTTTGTATGTGTACGTGTAAACATGATATGTACAAGAATCATGGATACATTTTATAAAACTGGTGACACTTGTCACTGCTTTTATCCGACCTATTTGCGCCTGTATAAATTTTACCATATATATAAGTTTTCACTTCATCTAAAATTGAAAATCTATATAAATAAAAATTTAAATGCTACCTGTTACTTCGCAATGAACTCCTCAAGTTCTCCACCGATTTTTTCAAATTTTGACACAAGTTTGCATTCAAATAGGAGCGTGCTCTTCTATACACACACACTTTCTTTTCACGTTTTACGTGCGTGACAACTAAAAGAATGTGAGAGAGCGGATCTTAATAACTCCGCCTTCCTTTTTTTCTCTCATTCTCCTTCTTCCTTCCATCTCTCTAATGATAATGATAATGATAATGATAATGATAATGATAATAATAATAATAATAATAATAATAATAATAATAATAATAATAATAA
>KZ269984.1:887564-907458 GCA_002249935.1 Onchocerca flexuosa | reverse complement strand
ACTTATAATTTAATACAATTGAAACCAATTCTTTCTTTTTTAAATTTTATTCATATTATACCTTTATTTGTTTATTTTTATCTATCTATCTATCTATAACGTTTGCTTACAAATCGCGAACAAAGTTTTCAATCAATGGGAATGTCATCACCGAATCGATCTGCTGCTGCTTCGCTCGGTGTACAATTGCGTCGCGAACAAAATTACAACACGACTGATCTTTTGTCATATGTGAAATTAAATATTCCTAAACTAATGTTTGAGCAAAAAGGCTTTTGCGATCAAATAGTGCAAATTGTCAGTAAGGAAGTTGGAGGAATCTTCTTTTTAGATGCGCCAGGAGGAACTGGTAAAAAATTCCTAATTAAATTGATTTTGGCAACAAATCGATCCCAAAACGGCATACCCTTAGCTCGACCGGAATAGATACAACATTGCTACCAGGTGGAAGAACTGATCATTCTGTTCTGAAATTGACACTGAGCATGCAATTCATTGAAATTCTCACATGCAACATTTCTAAAACATCCGGTATGGGTTTGAGATGAAAATGAGTGCAATAGTGCATAAAAAATCAGTCGAAGCCCTTGATCGATCGTTGCAAGATTTGCGTGGAAATATTGGACAATTTGGTACGCATCGATATTGTTTGCAAGAGATTTCAGGCAAATATTACCTGGAATTCCTCGATCGACTCCAGCGGATGAAATAAGTATTTGTTTGAAATAATCTACTTTATGGCGACACGTAAAGACATTAAAATTACTACATATATGCATGTCCAGTTGCAAAACAACCAATCAGCTGGAATATTCTCACATCGATTGCTGGAAAATGGGAACGGGAAGGTGCGGTTGATTTGACTTCAGGACGAATTTCATTGCCTCAAAACTTCTGCAATTTAGTAACGTAAAAGAAGAGTTGATTAAAAAAGAATTTCCCGATATTCAAACCAATTATGAGATTCACGATTGGCTGATTGAACGAGTTATTCTTGCGACCAAGAACAAAGACGTCTACGAACTTAATAATATTATTCTATCTAACATTCGAAGCGAAGCAGTCACATAAAAGTCCGCTGACAGTGTTGTGCAAGCAGATAAAGCGGTTAATTATCCAACAGAATTTTCGCATTCGATCTGCCAGAAATGCCACCGCACGTACGTACTGTAATTGAAAATCGGTGTGCCAATAATCGTGTTGCAAAATACTAACTAGTTAAAGCTTTGCAACGGCACGCGTCTTGCGGTAAAAAAATTAATGGGAATGTTGTAGAGGCAACAATCTTCACAGGACCTTTCAAAGGTGAAAATGTCATTATTCCTCGCATTCCTCTAATTCCAATGGATATGCCATTTCAGTTTAAGAAATTGCAATTCCCAATTCGATTGGCGTTTTTATTCATCATCAACAAAATAAATTTTTGAACTCAGGGTCAATCTTTAGAATTGTACGGTTTAGATTCAGAAAAGGATTGCTTCTCACATAGAAAATTAAATGTTGCAAGAGTCGGCAAACTAGACAATTTCTATATCTACACAGACAATGGAACAACAAAAAATACTGCATACCCACAAATATTGTGAAATTAAACATATTAGATGTGGACAAAAACTGAAAGATGCTAAATAATGACATGACAATAATTGTAATCAAGAAATACTAAAGGTCAAGTGGCGCGACATAGTTTCAAAGATACGACAAACATGTTTACCGCCAAAACGCTCCAATTCACAGATAAACGACAAAAATCGACGCAGTAACAGCAACAGTTCGGAGTTCCGAGGGTTCCAGTTCGACATCTCTATTATTGACAAAGGAAAGAATAACCCAGTGATTAATTTGTCTGGATCTTCTCTGATAATTGTTCGATACGAAGAAACACTCTTCATCAATCAATAAAAGATTTCTCAACAGCATTCATCTCTGTTACATAAGACAAAAAAATCTTTTCACACTTATTGCTGACCTAGCCTAATCACAATTGCAAGAATCAGTCTCCAATCCAATCAAATTACAAATCACTTAAGAAGTATCAGTTTTTTTCCCAACACTAGAAACCTGCGCTCTTTTCTTCTTTTCCACTTAACCACACTGAGCAACAGCAAAGCGTAAATAAAAATTTGCGCGTATTCGAATGCAAAGTTGCGTCAAAATTTCAAAGCAATGGTAAGAACTTTTCGATATCTAAGATTTTGAATTAATATAATTAAAGCGTGTGTTTAAGAACTTTTGGAGGTTTAAGATTTCGAACGAACGAATATTCCCCATAGACTAGCTGGACTAGCCATGCGGAACTTGGCCGGGTATAGCTAGTTAAAAATTTGACGACTGCTTGTCATATTATTTGTTCATACATATTTGTGTCGAAATATCCAGTAATATAAATACCAGCATTTATGCTACTATCAGGAATTCTCAAGTACCAATGCGATGATCTTTCTGTGCTGAAATTGAGTAGTAAGTTAAACTCGGACGATTTTGACTTTGGCATTTTGTACTGATCTTTCGACTTCTGCAAAAATGTTGAGAGAGACGATCTGTCGTAGAACAATTATAAGATCGATACAGACTCATTTTTAGAAGCTGTCCAAAGGCTCATTAAGAAAGACTTTTTAAAAATAACGGAAATTAAAAAACTGTCACAACTGCTGGAGAAAACGGAACACTTCTAAAAGCGCTTGACGAAAGTATCGTTTAATGATGAAGAACTGATTAGTAATAGATCGGAAATGGAAGATAGGTGTGCCAGTTTAATAACTATGTAAAAAATTTGCAGTATTTCAGAGTCTTTATACCTTTGTCAAGCTAACAGTTCTGTCCTTCCATAATTTTTTTAAAATACAACATTATGCTTATGGCATTGAGCTGAACTTACCGATTTCGCGAAAGGCCAACCTTGTTCGTATGCATATATCGGACAAATTGAATTTCAAATACAAATTTCAAACGATTATTGATTTATACGAAGAAGTAGACATCATTATGCGCCTATCCAATATACATAAAATGAAATGCTAAAGACAACAGGCAACAATTATATTACAAGAGAGGATATTCGCTGATTATGATAATTCTCTTTTCGCGACTATCAGCACTTCATATCTACGCTAATACTGCGTGCAGCATATCATCCTACAGCATATTTCTGCAACGCCTTGCGATCTAATAGCAGTGATAACGCCACTGTATGGCCAGCATATTGTCTGCGATTACTCTGCGACAGAGCTACTCCAAGATGATAACGTAAGAAAATCAGTTCATCGGAAAAAGTACATGGAAAAAATTGCTGCAAATGAAACCGGAAGTGGAAAGGAAAACATGAAAACGTATATGGTTCACAATTATTTTTACGGAAACAGGATTACCGAACTGCGATTTCTAGCATGATTTTTTATAGTCGTACAAGGAAATCTAATCATACATATTTGGTAATAAAATATAGACAAAACGGCAAAACTTATTCAACTTTTTTGGAAAGTAGTAGATTTGTGGAATATTCTACCTATCATGATTGCTACAGAAATATGCTGAATTTTAAAATAATCTTGATTATAGATTACACATTTATCATATCAGAAAGTTTTATGGTATACACCTGAAAACAGTAAACGATAGTTTTGTTGAAATTTTCGGGATAGTTGGTTTGTAACAAGGCTCGAAGAGAAAAGTAAAATTTGAGAGTTTAGAAAAAATTTTCAAATAAGAACTTCAGCCAATAGATAATCCATTCAGGAAAACAGCTGCTCACTGCGCAAACAATGAATAATGCGAGCGATGAAGGAACCACATTGATAGTTAATAGCTGACTTTTTTTTTTGTTAAGCTTCATTGCTAATTTTAATGAGTACTCACAACTTGAGAAACTGTAATTAAATCACTGCTTGCATTTTAGAGTATTTGTGGTTTCCCAGGAAGTTTAGCACGTCTTTTCAGCATTGCGAGAATTCGTGGAACATTTGACAGTAAATATTTCAAATAATCATACATATGCAATAAAAAAGAAGTAGAAGTGAGAATGATTCGAAAAATTATTTTGGGATGATTGTGGAGAAAGCACTCCAAAATTTGATCCAACATATAACTGTCGTATATAAAACAAAAAACTTTGTTTCAAAAAATCTTTCCATCGCCGAAAAGAAAAACGTCGACCAATCATAACATAGCATTTGACAAGCTGCATATTGCGTCAGAAATTTCATATCATGTTATCGTTTCACATTTACAGCATCATGTGCCAAACTGGTATTTTCCTTTTTGCCCAATTTCTCGGTCAATTGTTACGAATAGTTGCGAAAATGAAAGGGCAAAAATCGCAATCTGGTAGCAAACAGTCCCAAAGTATGAACTATATTTGCATAATAGGAATTGATCATTTATTGCGGGAACAAGAATAGCAATTTGTCCTCCACAATCATGTAAGATTTTGCCTGCATTTCTTGCTGAATATTACTGCATGTCGCATACAGCTTATATTGTAAATGAACTCACTCATCATATACCTTCTCTGTTCAAAGAAGCAAGAAAGTAAAGCCATCCAGATTTAAAAAGTTGCTATCGTGTAAAGTAGCTTTGAAAATTATTCTGTCAAGTTCACAACTTGAAAATATTAACATCAGTAAAAATAAACAAAGAAGTAACTAACAATGGTAATTTATGTTACTGACAATGATGATGTTGACTGCCCTGTTCCTTATTCTTTTGCAAAGTATCCAACCCCTGAAATTTTATAAAAATCGTTCCCCTTGTTAGTTAAAAAAAAGTTGATAAACAAATCCATGTATACACATCTACACACACATACACATATATGCACATATGTATACACCCGAACACATATACATATCTACATATATACAAAGACATAAATAAACTGATTAAACTTATCACGAAAAAATTATAAAAGTATGAAATCAGCAAATTATAAGCGGTTGTTAAAAGACAATCAGTACTGACCCAAGATGATGCTCCTTCCCATTGATCGATCAACTTTCTTTACTTTGCACCTGATTCATAGAGATATTGCGTCATTCCACAACAATCAATTGTTCCACATCGACATATTGATTTAAATTTCACTTTTTTTCTTTTTAAAGAAACCTTTTTAAACGCACAGAATCAAATAATAACTTTCATTTCTTTACCTGCAACCTCGTAACTTTTGATTTGAAATTCTTTGGAACTATTTCAAACTGTTCAATACTTTGTTCCAAAACAATCTTCTCAATAAATATCGATCTGCTCCATTTTTCTGTTCGAAAATCGCTCGACAATGACAGTAATCTGAAAAATTCCTTATGCAAAAATTGGCCAAACAGAATTGACGCAATTATTCAAGTGTATCACATAGACATCTTTATCTTCTGATGTAAGAAAAATCTAATCTATGTTTTTTCAAAAATCATTGGTCAAAGATTTGACAATGTTTTCGAATATACGCGAACTTTCGATGAAGTCAAATTTTAATTAGATAAAGTTTGAAAAAAATGTGAGCACTTTTTCTTGTTATTTAAAAAAAAAAAAAAAGAAAAAAAAGAAAAAAAAAAACTGAAACAATTCAAATTTCAGTACTTGAAAACTATCGCTCACATCAAAGTACATTTATATAAAGTTTGTCCGTTTCATTTTTTTCCTTCTTAGTTTAAAGTGAAAATAAATTAATGTAATATAAGCTTAACAAAAGCATTACTACTTTTAATAAATATTTTTAACCGCTATAATTGCTGAATATTGCATACTCTTCCTTTGGACGAAATTTTTTATTTTTTGTTAAACAATTACTATTTTTTTTTGAGAATTTTCATATAAATACTAAAATTTTACATTTATAACTTATTAAATCTCCTATAAAAAAAATATCACTTCTCATGAAGATTTTAAATTTTCGAATCTTTTAAAATTATCATGAATTTTGAAAGGAATTGTTGGAATTTTTGGATGAATTATTTGGGTTATCATTAGGCTTAGTTGAATTTTATGGAATATATTGATGATATTCTATAAAATTCAATTGTGCCTACTGATAACCCAAATAATTCATCAAAAAATGTAATAGAATAAAAACAATAGAATAAAAGCAATTACAACAAATTAGATGTTGGGGCATTTGGACTGTTTTCGGTTGTTGAAAGATTTAATGTATAGCAACAATCATTACCAGATCATTACTATCATTACTAATACGACAATTACAGCACCAAAAATTGTAAGTTTATTGAGATGATGAGAGATAGAAATGATCTCAAACACTGGATCAAAATACAAGAAGTGAATGATGTATGTGAACAGTAGAGAGCAAGTAATAAAAGGGCACAACATTTGCCGTAACGTTCAGTAATTATCGATAATAATGACAGCTACAAAACAAATTTGTAATAATTCCTACGGATGAATGCATTATTTGATATTTTATTGACAAAAATCGATAATAAGCGTTGCCAGAGATTTGATAATCATCTGAAGGTTGAAAGTGACGGTTGAAAAATGCAATTAATCGTCAGCGGACTACACGAATAATACAAGAAATTGCAGGCAGGGAGAACTGAAGCGGTTGCTTTCTTTTACTACTAGAACTACAACAAACACTACCATAACTAAAAATACTGTACTAGTAATACGGATCACATCTTTTGCACCTTACAATCATGTTATTGTTTCAGATAGTAAGTGGCTACACAAGCAGCAGTTCATATCTCTTAACAAAGGATATTGTTTGCACCTTCAATTAGTCACTATGCCATCATTCCTATCCAAGAAGTTTTTTTCTTTCCACCATGGAAAAGATGTGAAAAACAAAAGTGCTAAAATGTTTGATAGAGTATTGTTAACCATCTTAAACCGGTCTTGTTGCCAAGCCTAATTAAAATCTATGCGAACAATTGTACCTTCAAAATAAGCAAGGAGCAATAGATGAATTAAACCAATTAATCTAATGAATGTTTGGCTTTTTATTATGAGTTTCAATGGAAAGTTTCTACCTATGGACTTCAGTTTCATTGTAATCGGTGAGATCAAACATGGAAAGGGCAAATGATGAAATAATCTGGATAATTATGACAATAAATTGCAATAATTCTTCTACAAACCAAAGAAAAATGAAAAAATGTAGGGAAGAAAGATGAATGAAAGAGAGAAGTTTATATGAAGCGTTTGGTAAAATAATAGGGAAATACTATGATAGTTTGTGCAGGTGAGAATTAGCGCAAAATTTTCAAAAAAAAAAAAGCAAAAAAAGTAAAGATATTTTCATTCTTTTCCATTTTTTTTCCGCTCCTTTCTTCCTTTTCCTATTCGTAACAAATATCAGTTAATAGCGGTAGTTTTGAGAAATATGAGCCATATAATTTTTGGATTTTGCGTAACATCATCGTATTAAATTTTATTGAGGAAAAGATTGAACCATTCGATGAAAGAGAATTTTAATGATCTAGCAGACACTGAATTGATGCTGAATTCATGTGAACTGGAAAGACAAGTAGGATACTTTAATTTTGAAGGTTTTCTTTTCTTTTATAAAATGCATGGGAACAACCAAGCATTCAAATTCTTTTTTTAGAATCCTTTTGATTAAATATTCAAATTATTTGTTATTTGCTAATCTAGTCTTAACAGTTGAAAAAAAAGTGAGTAGAGAAAACTGCTGAAATAAAAGAATTTTAGCAAAAAAAAAGAGTGCTCATTTTGGCATTTTAATTTTCCCTAACGCAAAATTTAATTTAGCAAAACGAACTATCTTTTTTTTTGAAATTTACTTCCCTAATTTTAAAAATAGAGGAAATGAAATTCGATTTCTTGTCCATTTCATACTCCTTATTAACACTGTGATATTCAGAGACAAACAGTATCAAAAAAAAGAAAAAAAAATCGTCTCGAACTATAAAAGTTGTCCTAATTATTAATTGATAAAGAAAAGACAACACAGGATTAAAGATCTGAAAAGCAAAATCTGAATTTGTTTTGTACTGCCGAAAAAGTGATGGAATTTGCACTATGAGCCATAATTATAAAAACTCCATATTTGTCATTCTAAGCTTTCCATTTCCTGAACTTGCCGATTTCTTGCTTCTATTACTTGATTAGTTTTAACTTTAACATATGATATTTTACTTAGGATACCCTATTTTTGAGAATAATTATTATACGCTAATTATTCTCGATCGATTACTTATCTTTAATTCCGTTCATATTTTCTCAGTTTATTTGTTTTCTACTATTTAAAATTGTTTAGTGTTTATAAATTCTCCAAACTGTATATCATCATGTTGGAAATATTTATACCGTATGATCATTTCCCTCCTATTTCTTTCGATGATGTTTATTTTTTTTTTCGAGGAGTGGTGCTTCCTGCTTGTAATTTATGGGAGATGATGCATCAATCTGCTGCATTTATTAGCTTCCAACGTGAATAATTCAATGTTTTGCGTGTTATTGGATAAAAATCTCTGGCAGGTTGTTCTTTGATTTTATAGATTTTGTATTTTCGCACATTGTCATGTTTGCGGACGGATTAACAAATCAAACTGAAATCAAGACTATATATATGCGTGCTTAAGATAGAAAAAAATGTCGATCAATGCATCCGATAGTTAAGACTTTAAATTGAGAGCATCTCGAATAAGAACAAAGTTGATTCCTTAAAAGACTTTACGTTCCAAAATTATTTAATTTCATTTACCAACTTAAACTAAAGTTTCGTCTGCATTTTGTATTATTGCTTACGAATCGTTCTTTCATATTAATTTGTCATTTGTGTCCTTGTTCTTATAATAAAGATTCAATCCTTGAATTTCATTTGTGGATTGTATACTAGAACACTGGTGCCGTACTAAGCAATTCTGAATCTCCCTTGATTTGGTATAGATACTAAAAAAATTGGGTTAAATTGGACTTCACAATATACTAAACGATGTACTGTTTGGATAAAAATGATTTACGGATGGCCAAAGCAGGACATAGACTTAGAATTTCGGGTGTTTCTGAATTAAAAAGATTTTCGAAATTCGTAGTACCGAATTCGGAATTACCCCGAAGAATCTCCTTAATTCTCGAGGATCTGAAAAATGATAAATGTTGTTAAGTATTGAGGTAAGAAACATCTTTTCCCTGAAACACATTTTTCTTCCGAAATGTAACATTTTTTCTGACAAGTCTAACTGATAATTCAACAAAAAATAAATTAGAAAAGGAAAAAAATCACGTGTTCGTTGGTTTTGAACAGATAATTGCCTTATATGAGGGATATAACTTTATTTTCCAATATGGAAGATCTTATATGCCAATACACTTATGGTGATTTTAACTTCTATTTCATATCTCGACAACCAAATCTCCCCATCTTAAATCCTCATAAATAAACTCTCCCACATTAAATTTCGACAACTAAATTCTAACTTTTATTTCCGGCGTTCTATTTTGATCTGGTCCGGACGGTATTTCGCGGTTGAAGCATGGTTTTTCATTGGGGATATTTTACGTCGTCCTAACGGCTGTGGTTTGCTTTTACACATTATTGATTGGATCTTAGTTTTGTCCGTATTTCTAGTTTTTCTGGGGTATCTGAAGTTATGAAGGTTCCTCAGGTTATCACAACACTTTATTTTCTCTTTCTCTCTTTTTACCAGCAATTTCTGTGAATGGACTCCATCCTCAGATTATTGACTGTATTAATTACGTAAATAAAATTTGCCATTACTCAAGTGGCGAAGCAAATAGTGATGAAAATAGGTATTGAATTGACGATGTGATGCAGTAATAATTGACTGATTTACTTTCTTAGGTCTTTCACTACTCTGTTTGCGGATGCTCTGCAGATTTTTTTTTTTTTTTTTTGAGATCTTTAAACGATAAGAAATGATTCGTGAAAACTGATTGGGTAACTACCTACTTGGCAACTAATATACTGACAAATAGCAATGACTTTATCTGAAGAAGCAACAGCTCGAAACGATAGCAGTGATAAGAACGCCGACGTGCGCATCCTACTTATCGGTGAAGGTAAGCTGCACCTCTTTTTGTTTTTCTTTTCATTGAAATTTGGGAATTCATCGCTGGAATTTCGTAAGGATCTGCACAAGTTTCGTTCGTACAGATCGTTGACATTTTTCTTCATTCTTTTTTTTCTGTTGGTCATTTTTGAATTTCATAGATAATGACAGTGATTGATCACTATTTCAGATAGTGATATTGACAACAGAGTTTTTTTCTTTTTTTCATTTTTGATGTATTAATATAATTTTTCATTCTTTTCTAATTCCTAGTTTCTTTTCAGCTGGCGTTGGTAAAACATCTCTGATAATGTCGCTGCTTGAAGACGAATTCTGCGCAAATGTGCCTCCTCGAATTGATAATATCATGATCCCAGCTGATATTACACCTGAAGGTGTTGTTACGTCAATTCATGATTATTGTGGTCAGTTCTTCTGTTATTCATTTGATAATTATGGTGAGTATTAGCATGTTTGATAGTAATATAGGCTGCTGACATAATGTATAGTAAGAGAGAGTGAAGAGGAAAAAAAAGGTCACCAGTTGGAAAAATACTTGTTCTTTGAGAGTATAAAAAAATTTTGCGGTTCTATATGTTTTTCATAAATAATTGTTGAAACTTGACAGTCTTTTATAGCTAGTGAACAAACTGAGGAGGAACTTAAAACAGAGATTGAATTCGCTAACGTCGTATGTCTGGTTTATGCCGTAGACGATCATCAGTCGATTGAAAAAGTTGGTTGTTAAGATTTAGATTTTAACTGCTCGCCATTGCTAATTGATTATCAAATATACGAACAGAGATCCTTTGTGTTTCTATTTCTATCTTTTTGCTTTTTGTCCAGTATCATCAACAGTGTAATTCAGACAGTCCATCTAAATGCAATGATGAACAATAGAAGTAAATATATCCTCACATGATTTTTAACAATGATTTTTTAACAAAGTCCTCACATGATTTTTAACAAAGAACAATCAGTTTTAATTCCATGTGCATTTCTTTCCAGGCAACAAAAATTTGGTTACCATTGATTAAGCAAATCAAAGGTGATAAAAGTGGTAGCTGCCCGATTATTTTTGTTGGGAACAAATCAGACGAAGCTGGACCATCCAAACACATCGAAAAGGTAAAAATGCATTCTCTATCTTCGTGATGGAAATAATTAAATTCCGAATCTAGTTACACCAAATTTTTATGTAGGTGCTTCCAATAATGAATGAATACGATGAAATAGAAACATGCGTGGAATGTTCAGCGAAAACGATGAAAAATATTAGTGAAATATTTTATTATGCTCAAAAAGCAGTTATTTATCCCACTCACCAGTTATACATATCAGAAGATAGGGAATTAACGAAAAAGTGTAAAAAGGCTCTGATACGAATTTTCAAGGTAGGTTTATCATTTCGAACGATCTCTGTGATTTGATATTATGATTTGATTTTTCAGTATTTAATTTTTACGTCTGTAAAACATATTTTCCGAAGTTATTTGTTATCTTGAAGATATTATAAAAGTTGTTTCTAGTTATGCGATTTCGATAATGATGGCCTTTTAAATGATATTGAGTTGAATCAGTTCCAGTTGTTTGTTTTCGGAGTTCCACTTACAGCATCTGCTGTTTCGGTTAGTTTCCTCTGTCACTGATTTGTCAAATTTTTTTATACTGCGCTGGCTGTATTGTTTAGTGACTAATCAGATAGTTCGCTGAGTCGCTTCCATTTCAGTTTCTAATACCGTCTGTCGTAGATTAAGCAAGTTCCCAGTCTTTTTTTTTCTTTTTTAATCCACGATGAAAGATAAAATATGCTAGAAAAATTTATAAAGAGTTTGAATTTATTTAAGACTTATGAATCATTGATACTTGAAACGAAGATATATTGTTTTTCAAGGATGTGAAAACAGCTGTACGAATAAATACGAAAGATGGCATTATCGATGACGCCATTGCTCTTCCGGGTTTGTTTTCTTTTTTTCTTTTTTTTTTTTTTTTTTTTTTATACTTGTCTACAAATGTTCATTAAATTAGTTGCTTTTTTATTGATTAATCAAACTTTGTCTCTCATACTCGAGATATTTAGGCTTTATCTATCTCCATCAACTTTTCATTCATCGTGGTCGACATGAAACAACTTGGAGAGTACTGAGGCGCTTTGGATATGACAATGAATTAGAACTTGCAGCTGATTATATACAACCTTTGTATGTTAGTTTAAATATGAATATGCCGATATTATTGATCTTTGTGAGAAATATTAAAAGTAATAGTGTATGATTAAATGCATTTTCATTAATCTCTTATAGTATTTTCAGGCTGAAGGTACCAAAGGGTAGCTCTACGGAATTGACTCAGGAAGGCTTTCAGTTCATCACTGCTTTGTTTCAAAAATTTGATGAGGTTTGTTGTTCATCAAAGAAGCAATGAATTTACGGATGAGAGGAAAAAGAGAATAAAGTCCGAATTCGTGTGGGGAAATTCAACCGTAAAAATATTCGGTCCGATAATTTATGGAACAGATCTAAATGTCGAAGACATGCATGATGCGGATAGCAACGGGGAAATAGTGATGGGAGCCTTGTGTAGTTTATTACATATTCCAAGAAGTTTCAGAAAACTTGAGGGGATACGCTGTATATTAGGCTAGTTAGGACTACATAATTATCCAAATCTTAAACAGTTAGTTAACGAAGTGGTTCTGAGATTGCAATAGTGAATTTCTTCGGAAGTTATGAACGAAAAAATTCCAGGATAAAGATGGTTGCTTGTCTCCTGTGGAACTGCAGAATCTGTTTAGTGTTTGTTCATCGCAAATATGGAGTAAAGAAGCTAATTCTGCTGTCGAGACAAATCACAAGGGATGGCTAACTTATAATGGATATGTGGCTTATTGGATGTAATGTGTTGATTTTCATTATAAACAATATTTCGGGGTGAAATTTGTTATAATTTTAGTTTCTCTTTAGAAATCGCGAAGTTAATCCATAAATTTCTTACTAATAATCATTTTTATTTTTTAGTTTGACAACATTCTTGAATGTTTCATTGACGATGGAGTTGTTGGCTTATCTCGGTTTCAGTATACAGCACGAATCTCAACTAGATGCTATTAAGGTTTATTTGGAAAGCGGTTTTTGTAATATTTATGTTACTTGAATAAAAAAAGTATTTTATCAAAGATTTTCACGAAAGAAATTTCACTGCTTCCTGTTCAGGTAACTCGCGAGAGGCGAATTGATATTGCTGAGAAATCTACAACGAGAGCGGTATTTCAATGTCATGTTATTGGCCCCAAAGGCGCCGGCAAAACAATTTTTTTACAGTCCTTCGCGGGTCGTAATCTGGTGGTTTGTTGTCTTGCATATTAATATTCTAGAAAAGATTTTTAGAGAAGAAACTGATAGTATTTGACGGTTCTGTACAACTTCCAGTCAGAATATTGTGTTTTCGTGTGGGATAATTAAACTTCGGATCATGTGGATAATTTCGAATCGTAGCTTTTTTTTTGAACGCTTTATTATTTTTGGACTAACTTTGAGTGGAAAAATTAAAATTAGTAAATGTTACCTTTGCATTATTCATGTAGCCATAAATATTTGCCCGTGTAAATGAGGTGAAATTGCGCCTAACCGAAAGTCAAATCATATTTGAATATTATTTTGTGTTTACTTGATCTTTATGTATGACTGAGTTTGTGACATGCTAAATCAAAACTCATTATAGGATGTGGCGGCAATGGGGAAGAAGTCAATTTCACCTTATGTTTTGAACAGTGTAAAAATAAAACAAAGTACGAAATATCTTTTGGTAAGAAATAGTTTCATCTCTTCGCATTTTAAAAAAGTATTGGAAAGATTTTTTGATGTTGTATTATAAATAAAATTAGCCTTCAGTAGAAATTGAGACATTCCTCGATTTTTATTGTCAATCCCTCAGAAAACTCTTGTACGATTGTATCTGATGTGTTTTAATTCCAGTGTCGAATTGAAATATGCTAAATGATTGAATATTGATGGTCATATTTGTAAAAATTAATGTTTTGGGAAAATTTGTCATGAATGGAAATTTTTTTAAAGCTTTTTATTAAATGAAAAAAAGAAATTACAGCTTCACGAAGTCGATGTACTCTCACCTGATGAAGCGCTCACAACCTATGAGAAAACTGCTGATGTTATTGTTCTCTTGTATGATATTACCAATCCTGATTCGTTTGCATATTGTGCATCTATTTATCTGGTGAGAATACTTCAAAACTCGGTACATTTGCAGTTGGAACGTAGAAAACGCAATTCTCTGAATTTGATTTAATTTTTATCTTCCATTCGGAGCCATTTTTTAGATAAAAATAGTAGATTTTTAGTTTTATAAAAAACTTGCTGTAATGAATGTGAAATGTTAATTTAATGTATGTTATATATATGATAAGTGGGATAACTACTTATTTTTCTTGATTAAAATTCTTACCTCAGATTTCATGAATTTAAATCATTTTAGAAATATTTCTATCGTACAAAAGTTCCATGTGTAATTGTGGCTACAAAATCGGAGCTTTGTGAGGTGGAACAAAAATATGAACAGCAACCAAACGATTTTTGTCGCACTCATTCATTACCTCAACCACTCCGTTTTCGACTTAATGATATTGGCAAAACTGATAATTCCATTTTCTTGCAACTTGCAATGATGGCTGTTTATCCGTATGTGAAATATTGTTTTGTTTTTAGGATATAGCAACTTTTTGGTACCAATTATTGAATGATTTTGGAAAAAAGTCGATTTATTCTGAGCAGTCTTTTTAGACTGAAATCCCATTTTCGAATGGAGAAAGTCGAAATTTAAAGTTTTAGACAAAAATTTTTACGGCAGTGAGAGAATGGACAAGTCAAGGCTTATTTATTTTGTTAATAAGACTCAAGAAATTTCTCTGCAAATAGTAAACGACTGCATATTTTAAAGATTTCTGAATTTCCAGGCATCTGAAACGAGTATACTATCTTCAAGATTCATATTTGTTGTCCACAATAACTGTCGGTGCTGCAATAGCTGCTTTGGCAGGATTTTTGCTGTATAGAAATTTATGACATATTTCCCTGTTTATTTATGGTCTAGTTGCTGACCTTTTTATCTATGTATATCTCATGAGAATAACTCCCTTTCCTGTTCAGTTTCTTTTTTTTTATGGACTATACAAAGAGATTTTTATTTTCCCAACTTAAATTATTTGTCGGATTAGAATTGATAAACGTGCTTTTGTGCTTCTCAATAGCTTTTTCAAATATTAAAAGTTAAATTTAGGTAACATTTGCGAACTTTTTCGGGAAATGCTAAATATTGCAAAGGTTGAAATGAAATAGATATATTCACTATAAAACATTAAATCAGCTTCTAACAGTGCGATATTAAGGGGCACTTGTCTAGATTTCATTAAATCTATACTAGAATCATTCATTTCATTGTTGTTCATAATTCAAATAGTTCATTCGTTAAAGCTATACAAAATACTTAAATTCTGTTTTTTTGCTCTGTATTGTGTGGCCTCCAAAGCAGTATGTATTGGTATTTTAGCATTTTGTTCAGTGTTCAGTAAGAATCGGACTCATTCTTTTATTTGTCGTGCTACTTGGGTAATATCAAAAGTGTAGACTTATGATGTCGATATTAAAATGTTCAGAAATATCCACCAATTTTCTCTTCTTTCTTTTCCATTTCAGTTAGATCTCATTGCTCAATTATCCGTTTATCCGTATGTTTTTTGGAGAAGAAAGTTTTCTTTTGGTTTTTTCTTGGAACGGTGTGTGGATGGATGATGAGAAACACTACCCACTGATTGATTGCAATGCATTTCATGTATTTCTTTGGATTACTAATAAACTTCTGTGATTGATTTGTTTGTTATAAAAGCTTGATTATAATAAGACGAAATAAACATGTCGTAACTCTGTATTGCATTTGTGGTATTTTTAATTTTTAAAATTTCTCGACTTCAGATCAGAAATATTATCTCTCAAAACCACTAGCAATAAAAGGATACATTCATTGAATGTTTATGATGTTCTGGATGTGGCAAAGTATATTTTGGAAAAGTTGGTCTTAGAATATTTAAAGTGGAATTCTTGTATTATATATATATATATATATATATATATATATATATATATATATATATATATATATTTAGTAGGAATAGTTTTATATTGAAGTAATTGGCCTCGGAATCTCGAAACAGTTGGTCTGTTCTCCGACGATCCTAAAGAGTAACGTGATGTATCTGTGGCATATATTCTAGATGTACTAGGCGAAGTTCGCTCCGTTCTAGCGAAAAGCAGTTTGAAATTCCGTTTGCTCTGTGGATCGACTAAAATGTTTGCAGGTGTATTTGCCTTAAAAGTTCACTATGTTCCGAACAGTACATCGATTCTCGTTCATCGTTTAAGCTTCCGCATTCCTGCTAAGCTTTTGCTGTTTTTGCTAGTTAAATTTTGGTGTTTGAAATTGGGTGTATGAGAAGATAATTATGGAAAATGGCGGAGTACTTTTGCAAGAAATTCGATATAAATATCTTGATGTGGTTGTTTGACATGCAACGAGTGTCATCAACACGGCGAGCATCAAATCAAAGATTTGGGAGATTTTGATGATCCATGAGAATTAGTAAAATTTGTGAAGAAATAAGAGGGAAGTTAAAGGCTTTGGGGAAGTCTTGGAAATCAATAAACTTCTCAAGATTTCTTTCATGCTGTGGAATGTTTTGTTTCCACTTTTTGTTGCTTGCTACGAATCTTTTTTTTTTTTTGTCCGAAAATCAAATCTTATCTTCTGTTCAATCTGCAGTATGGTTGTGCAAGTCATCAATACGTTTCGTCCACATGTTTTATTAGCATTAGAAATCTATAGCACTTGAAAATTTGTTTTAATTAAGTCATTTAATCGAAATTATAATAATTGCACGGTTGCGTCAAACTAGCATAGTTTCCCTTGCAGTAGCTTTTGTTTCATGTTTGTTTCGATTATTTTTAGGACTGATATTGGTGAAACCACTACTTTTACTTCTTACATAGGTAATAGAAAGGTTTAGGTCCTGTTTTCCAATTTCAATATTCCGGTTCTAATCTTCCAATTTTTTGCATTTGCAGAAATGGAAAGAAAGTTAGATCAATGATTTTATTGAGTAATTTCATATGAATTCGACTGAAAATTATATGAAATATATCAGTTCTACTTCAGAACTACAGGTAATATAAGTTTTCAACTTATTCTATGTTGAATTCCTTTTTCACGAAACAAGACCGTAAATTTTGACATTTCCAGATATGTTTAGCGAATTAGGGTTTGTGATCAAAAACTGGAATTTGAATGTTTTGGAATGCGTCTAAATGATTTTTTTATTTTCGTGAGATATGTTTGTATGTGTTTACTCTTTCGACAGTTGAGTACAAGCCTAATTAAGCCAATTTCAACTTATTTTATTAATAAACAATTAGTTCATGAGAAATCGATTTTTTACATTTAAGCTAAAATCCCCCGTAATATATGCTTGCTTTGATCGTTGCAGAGTGATGGTATTGAAAACGAACATTTGGATGACTCGACAGAATGGCAGTTGCTCGAGCCTATCTGTGATGTTTCTGTAAGTATAAGCAATATTTGTTAGATGTTGACATCAATACATTGCTCATACCCTTGCAGTTTTAGGAGTCGGTAAAACAGAAATTTGGTCGATTGGATTCCTTAGATAATGGAGATTTCCAGCAGTTCGAGTTTAATCAGCATTCGCCGCATTTATCTGAAGGAAATCGAGAACTGATACATCGATGGCAACAACTTGCAACATGGTATTTTGTACTTTCTGCGGTTCTGCCCTTGTCATCCGAATTTTTATAAAATTGCTGCATTGGCCATGCAGTTTATAGCATTTCAACCCATAAGTCCCTTATATATATGATCCTCAGCAAGTATGCATTGAATTGGATATTCTGCATCCTTTTTAATGTCTTTCTGCTTGTATCAGGTGTGCGAAGCATCCAGATGATCCATGGGTAAAACTTCATTTCGATGCATTACCTGTAAGGAACTGTAAACGTCATCGTTATTCATCTCTACATCAATGCTGGGATGTTGATAATGTGCAAGTGAAATTGCATCCAGAGGTGTTGTAATCTTATTTTTTCAGCCTTATTCCATAAGGTTATTTTGAAATACTGAGTGATTTTATCTGCTAAGTTGAAATAGACTGTAAACATCGAGTGCCAAAAATGCATCAGTTAAAAGAAGTATTCATGAATGATTCCGGTCAGTCATTTACTTGCAATCACTTAAAAATAAAAGTGTGGAATAACTTATACTGCATTCTTCAATTCACTTATTCGATAATCGGGCACAATTACTTGCGCTAATAATTTACTCATGGATATCATTTGAAGCCTTTCGCTCGAGGCGCAATGCGTGAGTGTTATCGCTTGAAAAAACTCGGATCGCGTGGTAAAAATGACGATTGGGACCATGCACAGAATTATGTTGCCAAAAAATACATAAAAAGTGTTGATAAAGAAGTTTGTTGTTTTCCATTTAGCGCATGTTGTATTTGTAATACACGTGCAGTTGAAAATAAAAAAGGCGGAAAAAAAATTTCAAAAAATCATTGAGATTTTTAAAAATCCATGTAGAGATTTCACTTTTGCTATCATATTCTTTGTATGATATTTCATAGTTAATCAGTTCGGTTAAACAACATAATTTTCTGCACATTGAATTTTATGTTTTTTCGCTAATCAATTGAACAAAATTTTTATAGACAAATATTTACTTTTAAATAGGGGAATAGATGTTTACCATTACAGGTACTATTTGAAGATGTGAAGTTGCAAATGGACAGCAAACTTTGGGCTGAAGAATTTAATCGGCATCATCCACCCAAGAAAGTAATTCCATCTTTAGTAATTTGTTTTATTAAAAAAATCAACGGTTTTCAGTTGAGAGGAAAAGCTATTGTACCATAGCGAATATATGAGCAAGAATCAACTCTTACATTTTCTATAATTCACAAAAACTATTTAGATTGACATTTTCCAAGTATGCATTCTGGAATTCCTTGATGAAGAACGTGCATTTTATCATCTTGAGCGTTTCATAGAGGGCGAATATATTAAATACAACTCCAATTCTGGCTTTGTAGCAGATGTTTGTCGTAAGACACCACAGGTTAATTACCATAGATATGCTGCTTATTTGCTGTTTCAGTTAGTAATTATTATTTTTCAAACAAGAGAAATATTGAAGGCGATGTAGTGATGACTTTTGGATATGCTTATATTTGTAGGCTTTTAGCCACTTTACATTTGAACGTAGTGGGCATCAGTTGATCATTGTCGATATTCAAGGAGTGGGAGATTTGTACACCGATCCTCAAATACATACTGTATGCTTTTTGTTTCTTGTCAAATTGCAAAATTTATCAGTTTATTTATTCAGTTTTTTTGTAATATTTCATTTGAAGTCTTCATCGGCTGTTCAGATTGATGAGGAATGATATTTTGTGGTGTTTACGTTCATTCTGGGCTTATAGCTTTAATATCTGAAAAAAAAAAAAAAAAAAAAAAAAATGCAAAGATCTAGATTCAAAGAAAAGAGTAGTAGAATCATTGCTAAATTGAAAAATTTGTAATTCTATAATTTGATTTTCAAAAATTTCAATTTCAATTTATTTCCAATTGCATAGTTTTAAAAATCAGTCAAAATTATTATCACATACATTAAGAAAATTCAGGCAACTGGGGAGGGTTTGGGAAGGGGAAATCTTGGCCCGAGAGGAATGCATTTATTTTTCCATTCCCATTTGTGCAACGACATTTGTCGATCAATGTGTTTGACGGAGTTTGATCTTTCCGAAAGCGAAAGAAATGCCCTTAAGAGAG
>KZ269984.1:806535-887439 GCA_002249935.1 Onchocerca flexuosa | reverse complement strand
GTTCATTCTGGGCTTATAGTTTTAAAATTTAAAAAAAAAAAAAAAAAAAAAAAAAAAAAAGCTAGTAGAATCATTGCTAAATTGAAAAATTTGTAATTCTATAATTTGATTTTCAAAAATTTCAATTTCAATTTATTTCCAATTGCATAGTTTTAAAAATCAGTCAAAATTATTATCACATACATTAAGAAAATTCAGGCAACTGGAGAAGGTTATGGTAGTGGAAATCTTGGCACGAGAGGAATGGCATTATTTTTCCATTCCCATTTGTGCAACGACATTTGTCGATCAATGTGTTTGACGGAGTTTGATCTTTCCGAAAGCGAAAGAAATGCCCTTAAGAGAGGTGGTAATGTCGAAAGGGTAAATACTTGGCTTTTTATGGAGAATCTGAAAAGGATCAATGCAGTTTTTTACATAAATTTAAATTGATAAACGAGAAAAATAATCGACTATGTCATACGTTAAGGTAAAGAGCCTTGATGTTTTCTCTTCAGTAATACCATGGGCTTATGATTAGATCATTTTACATAGTGTTATCTCAATGAACACTAATGTGGATCTTTAATTTTATAGAATTGGAATTCACTGACAAGAAGTAGTAGTAATAGACCATCAAGCATTTGTTCATCTCTTGTTGAAGAAAGAGGTGATGCTATGGAAGAACTGCGACGCAGAACAGTATCAGTGAACAGCTCGGGAAGACGTTCTTCAGGTAAATACGTTTATGTCAATCTATCATTGGGGAATATTTTCTTCCGTGCAGGAATTGATTCATTAATTCTTAGAAGCATTCAACATGATAGCAATCACTTTGGTAAAGCAAACATTAATACTGAGATGCAGTTGCTATATTTGGTTTCAAATTCCATCCTTTTGAGAGTCTACATAATTACGTACTTATTTCAGGTACAATTCACAGTTTTTCATTTTCTCGTTAATGACATAATATCTTCTGAGCACATTTGGGATTTCTTTCATTGTACATCTAGCATTAGCGATGTTTAGATTTTGTCGGCTCTTCATGGCATGTAATGTTTTGCTATAATGTATGAAAACAATAATCCTAGTAATAACAAGATCTCACACTTTATTTTTTCCAGCGTCTTCGTTTTGTAGCACTGATACGCAACATTCTGATGTACGACTTTCTTACGATTGTTTTGAACAAGTTGTATATGATTCTGATAAGCCTATGGCTAAACGATTCACCAGCTCATGTTCCTCAAATTTATTCGATTCAGTAGATAACGAGGTATAAAGTTATCGTCAAAATCATCTTTCGATTTCGGTGTTTTTTTTTTCTGTTTTCATGTTTTCTTCAATTTTATTAGATATTCGAATTTAAAACTTACAGTTTGAAAAGAAAAATGTAACAAAATACATGCTGGATGGAAGATGCTTGATATTTTTGAACTTCTGAACAACTGAACAATGAAATTTTCAGATAAAAGAAGTAATGTGTCAGGATCCTCAGCTAGGAAGTTTGAGTAGCTGTAGTTCAAGAATGACTCGAGTAAGCTTCGTATTTAATATGATATAACATGTTTACAATCCTGTTAAATTAAATTGAGGCTGATAGTTCAGATTTACCTACAGTATATTATCCAGGAAGCAGAAAGAGAAGCATATTGGTTTGAAAAACGCAAGCTTTCACGACCAGCAGGGCTCCTATCGGAATCGGAAATCAATGAATTATCTGACTTCTCGCAAAAAATTCATGGTACGAATTGCATTCTTGGCCAGGTAACTTTATAAATTCGATATAATTTTCCGTTGCGCATGTAGTTTTCTCTTTGATTTGACATTTAAAACCTTTGATTCTGTTAATTACAAATACAGCATTTAAGATTTTCTATTAAGTTAATTTACAGATGTTGGAGAAACCAGTCTTGTCAAAGATCAATAGTTGTGACGTAGATGATATCTCAAACTATTGTTGGAAACTTGCACCTAGTATTTCTTTCATCCTGAGCTCTTTCAAGAATGTCGAATGCATTCCTAGTTCGCATTTCAGATACATTTGGATCTTGCGCGTTATCATGAATTGGGACAATTCGTTGACAAATCGGCTTTTGTTTGTTCGGCGATAGAAAACATTTATTCAACGAAAGATTACGGAAATAAAAAAAATGCTGGTATTGGCTGTTTTGTGCCTATATATTCTTTTAACTTTTCTAAGTACAGATGATCTAATATCAAAATGAGAGTTATAGAAAATTTTCTTATTCAAATATTATTATCGCATAAGAAAAAGATTTCCCAATCAAGAATTTCAGTTGATTTCAGGTAACGATATCGACTACGACAAAGATGCAGCTTTCTATCACCTTGACATTGCTCGACGCTGTGGTGTTCTTGAAGCGATAATTACCATGGCTAAAATGGCTTTTGGTTCTTTTTATTACTTGTCATATTTTTATTAATTGAAAAGATTAGATTCAGTCTTGTTTTTGTTGTTGTATTTAGGTCAGTCTCACGAGCTTCTAAAGGAAGTAGTTAGTGAAGAAGTTTGGGAAAATGATGATCTAGAAGGAACTGGTTTCGAGCTTATGGAATGTGCTGCAAATATGGGTGATCAGTCCGCCGTCATTTTCATTGCACAAGCATATGAAACGGGTCGTTTTCTGGGGCCAATGAAGTTCCTTTTGAAATATAATTTCATTTAGTCTATCTGGTCTCTACTTATACTTTTATGATCTCGTAAAATCAGATTAATCCAAGCCAAAATAACGAGATGTTTTTCCTCTCCCGTTTTTTGTGTTATTTTTACAGATAGGAAGGAAAGAAAAACCATCAAGCATTTAAATACTGTATGAGAATTTTTCAGAAAACCCTCGTGGCCAAAAGCTGTTATTTGGTATGAGAAAGCTTTAAATTTTCTTCAAAGTTCGGAAACAAATGAAAAAGAAACACCTCACGAAGGTGTCCGTCCTCGTTATGAGTTACTGGAGCGAATGGCAGTAATGTACAAAGAGGGTATGCAAATTCGTGTTATTCCTTTATGCTAATTATTCTGGATCTCTGTTGAATGTATTCTCTTGGAATCCAAATTTATTTACTTTTCTCATTTGCGCTTTTCACATCTTTTCAAATATGACTAGATCCTTCTTTGTCTGTTATCATAAAATTAGCTACTTATGCTATGTCTTCCTCAACAAAATCTAGTGGAGATTGCAGACTAACTTCATGCTGTTCTTCTTCCCCAAATTGTAGCCGAGATCGTTGAGATTGCTAGTGGGATATTTCTAGACAAATCTCGGCCAAGAAATTGAACTAAGGTAATAAGCAAAGAATTTTGCATGGATGGAAATATCAGAAAAAATAAGAAATGAATTTGCACTCGCATCTAGCAAAACAAAATATGTGTTTGCATACTTCATCATGAATATTTTATGCCAAAATAACTTTCAGATAAAGATTAAAAAAGTGTTCGGTAATTAACCAATGATATTATGGATAGATATATAAACCTCAATTCGGATTATTGTTGTAATCGTAAATAAAAGTGTTGTGCCTATGAATATAGTATTACTAGGAAGGCAGGAGTTCAAAGTTTGTGACACCGTGCAGTTACGCGGGCAGGCAGTTATTAAGCTTTAGAAACTGCACATATTTTGGCATAATGATCTTAATCAAATTCTGCATTCAAAAGTAATGCTTATTCAATTTGAAACTTTTTTTTCCCTCTCTCTCTTTCTCTCTCTTACTGCAGAATATATCTCTATATCATTTGTTGGTTTAATACTTTGATTCATAGTTATTTCATAATTTTTTATTATAGGTGGATATGGCTTGTTACAAGACTTAACGAAAGCATATGATTTATATACTGAGGCAGCTATTTCCGCAACAGAGGCTATGCGAGGAAAATTAGCCAACAAATATTATGAATTAGCAGAACAGTGTGGATAAATATATGTTTAAAGCCTTAAATTGTAATTTTTTATGTATATTGTTCTTTTAAACTACTGCTCACCTCAACTTTTAAATGGTCTATCTTCTTTCTTCAAAAATCTTTTTATTTCTCTTGATATCTATATTTGAAATTGCACGATTTTGCCTATTTCTAGGTATTTAAAATATTTCATCATCTCATATCTTCCAGCAATCTTTGCATTGCTATATGACAATTTATGATTATTAGATGGGGAGAAGATCGTGAAATCGTCATATGTGTTTAGTTTCGAAATGACCTGAGTGATCACTTAAAACATGAATTCTTGAACATCGCGAGATTTCATTTCGATGTTCTTTAAAAGAAATCTTTAAAATCCCAACTTACAATTTTCCTCTTCCGGGTCAATATGACAACGGGAAATGCCTTCAGTTTTTTACTTATTTTTATTATTGTTGTTTCCTGATACTACAGGTGTTGCCGCTAGCTTTCTCAATTCTTTTGTTTGATCATTTTTTCTAGGACTAATAATTTATTTTTTAGAGCTCTATATTGAGCTGTTGGCATATCTTTCTGTCGATTTTTAATGCAGTTAATCTCAATCTCAATCTTCACATCCTGTTTGATATCTGTGTTCAATATGTGCACATTTTTTCTCTTTTTTAGCTTGATAAATAAAGGATTTCAAGTTTCTTTGGTTCTCTATAGTTCATGGTTCAATAAGTTTATTTATTAGTATTGTTATTAAAAAGGCAGTTGCAGAATCTCTTACCGTTTCTTTTATTTATGATCGAAGCGCAGTAGAGAAATAAATCGCAATGTTTAAGCTTGCGTATTTAGACTTTGTTGTGAAGCAGCACTTTCCAGTGTTCCGGCATGCATCTTTAATATTGCATGATACGTTTCTTTTTCCCTAAAAAAGATTAAGACCGGATATTGCGAATTTCTGCAAATTCAGACTTTAAGATATTTCTGCTACAAAGTAGGGAAAGCGGTAACCTTCGGTTGGGCTTTTCATCGACATATGGATCTGTGATGAAGTCCGGCCCATTTGTATCCAGCAATGGCATTACTTGCTGTAAAAAAATCAGTCAGGCTCTCTTGAAGACAGTTCGAGAAGAGTAAATTTGAATAGAGGATAGAAGAAATCTCCTTAAATTTTACATGATCTCACCATATGTTATGATCGGATTTAATGAATCTGAATTCCTACTCACTATGGATAATAAGCCAGCGGTGTGTATATTGTTTCTGGTGTTTACCTGACATAGCTGATTTCTTGAATTACGCTTCCTTCGAGCGTCATTTTGAATGCTTTCCAGTTGTTTACGGCATCGTTCCAATTCGAAACATTCATCTATAAGTGCTCGTTCCAATGCCACTAGCTGTAAATGAATGTGAAAGCATGATTAATTCTGGCATAAGCTTTAAATTTTGCAAAAAAAAAAAAAAAAAAAAAATACCTGTTGGTATTTCTGTTCATAAATTCTTTGCGTATTCTTTAAAATATCTTCGGCATTTTGCACCTGAAAACGATTTAATCTGATTATTTAAATTGGATTACTACAGATTATTCTCAAGTGTCTTTTCCATGATTTTGATCGTCCCATACAAGAGTGAACCGACCTCTTTCAATTTATGATCAAGTTGTTCGGCTTCCATTTTCAACCTAGCCACATCCTGCTGTCGTTGCGCATCAAATGCGCTCTTTTCAGCTTCCAGCGATGATTTTGCAGCCATTACTCGCATTATCAGGTCATGCTGCTCACGCAGAAAATTGGACTGCAAAAGAAAATTGGAAGCAATCATTTTTGCAAAACTCTGAAGTGCCCCTCTAACTGTCCTCTCGCATATTCAGATTCACAGGAAAAGACTTTTTAGAAGGATGCGAGAAAAGAGAAATCTTTTTAGATTAGCTTGTATTCTTTGATTTTTTCAAGAGATAAAACTGTTCTGAATGCCTGAATACTTTTGAGTAAAGACAGTAATGTAAAGTGACGCAACCTTTGAAGCCTCAATTTCGATCTTTTGTTTTTCCGTTGCGTCCAGAATTTTTAGTTGCTCACTTTTAAATGCTTCTTTTTCTGCATTTAATTTTTGGCGTTCTTCACGTACTTGCCACTTTTCCTGAAGTGAGTGGTTCCAAGATTCAGGGTTAAAACCAATCATTTAATTGCATTGCAATAAATTTTGGTATCAAACATCAATGTGAATGAATTAAGTATCTGAAGAACTGCCCGAAGTAAAATTTGGATTTTTTGAAAAAGAGTTTAGATTTTTTTTTTTTTTTTTCGAAAAATTTGAGTATCTGATTTTTATCTCATTGTATTTATCAATGCTTTGATTTCCAGCGTTTATGAACATGATCTCCTCCTGGATGACCGAAAGATTAGGTTATTTTTTCCAAATACTGTTCGACATGCTTTGCATCCAGTCAGCACTTAACGGCTATATTGAAAAATCAATAATATGCCAACTTTTAGAGTATTTTGTTCGCTATTGTCGTACAAACTTTGTAGTTTCAGATTTAATTCGATCACATGTTGTTTTTCATTCGCCATCCATTCTTCTTCCTTTTTGATTCTGAATTGATTTTAATTATATGTACTAATTCCGTTGGATTCTTCCTGAAGATGAATCGTACGGATAACCGAGCCAATCACTACTAAATCCTTTATGATTTGAAACCGAGATAGAAACGAAAACCGATTTCTCCTCTAACAACGCACCATCTGACTGATCTCATATAAATACCAAATTTCACGTTTCATTCTTTTTTTCGCCAACCTTTCTTCTCGAATTTCGAGCTGTTGCTCTCTGAATGAAATATAATGGTTCTGGTCGGAGTTACTTTTATCCATTTGCTTATTCAAATTTATTGTCACTTCGCCTATTTTTGCTATCAATTCCTCCACGCTCCTCAGCATTTCTTCATAATTCCTGGAAAAAATTGGAGGTGCTAAAAAATGTGACTTCAGTAAAATGCATATCATATCAAGCATGTAATATACAGAAAACGAATTAATTAATTTGCAGTGAAAAACAAACTTTGATTCTTTTTGTCCATTTATTAATGTTTCGATTTGGCTGTGGTACATGTCACGAATCGATTGAGACACGTTTTCCTGTTCATTTTTCAAACGACTCATCTGCTTCCTGTAAATTCGAATGGAATTTTAGAAATTAAAAGATTTTAAAACAGGAAATATTTTTTTTTTTTACTTTAGGTTGCAACTTTAATTTGGACTAAGCCAATGAAAAACTAAATGGCAAAAAAAAAAAGACCGGTGATTCTCTTCCAGACCGGCAAATTCTTCTTCAAATTGCTGTTCTTGACGTTTCATCTTTTGTTTCCATTCTTCCACCAATGCTTCTTCTTGCACTGTTTGTTTACGCTTCAAAGATTCGATTTCTCGGTTCAGGCGATTAATTTCGTTTTCCATCCTAAAAACAGTAACATCAATAGAGAAGTCAGATGTGACGGTTTCCGGAATCTTTCAAATTAAGTCTTCCCATCTTTCAAGATTCTTTAAATCGAATGCAATCAAAGACTCAAAAGCATTTCGGTTGAATTACACCCTTACCATTGCATACGATCATATCCAGGAATTTCAAGTGATGAGCTTGTCATCCGATTCTTTTGACTTCTTGTTGATTCAAGTAGACCTGAATCGTTAAATCGTCTACTTTCATCAGCTTTGCTACTGGCGCTAGCTTTGCTCTCAGTAATGGTGGATTTTCCTGTCCAACTGCTTCCTCCGCGCCTATTGCCATAGCCGCGCCTATTGTTAATTTATATTACAGTTATGAAAGACTAATAATAAATTTGAATAATATGCCATAATTCCGCAACCAATTTATCAAAGTACTGCAGAAAGCCCCGCTCTCTCCGACATTGCATTAATAATAATTATAGGAAAAACAATTTCAGTATGAGATCTGTGCAGGTCAAGTATCTATGATCGCCTGAGTATGTTATCCTCTTTTGATTAGTATCCTTTAAAGACACGGATCCATTCATTTCTGATTTAAATTACTTTCTTCATCGAAATCGTATAACCAATGTAACCTTATCTAATATTTACGCTTCAATATGAAATCTCGAATCAGATATAGTGGTTTTCTATCTTCAATATTTTTAAAATTTCACTAATTCATAATCATTTGTGGTATTTGCAATATTTTTATAATTTAATAAATTAAAATCCATCAGGGCAATATTGACCACTCTTTGGCGAAAACTGAAACTGATTTTATCAGGTGATTTTGGACATGTTCCGCATTTACACAAGTTTCATAACATTACGTGCCAAGATCTATCATGTCCAAAATATTTCAACTTCGAACGTTAATGATGAAGTAACTTAAAAGTGAGTTATTAAGCCAGCAAAGACAAGAGCTTTTAACTAATAGTGACATCTATTGTCAACAGGTTTTGATAAAACAAGGAGACAGTTTGAAAGTATACTGTCTTATTACAATGAAGGAAAGACATAATATCATTTGAGGTGTCAAATTACATTTAAATGTCACTATATTGAATTATGTAGTTTAGGATAATGAAAGCGTCTTTCTCTAGTACCTACAGCTACGATTAATTAAAATACATACCATTAAAAAAATGAAACTCGATCTGTAGCAAATGTGTGAATTTGAGATTTTTTCATTCATCGATATAGACCTAATATTTACCTGGACCCTGGTGCGAATATATTTTCTATATCGGATGCTGTTCTGTTCATGAGTTTTGTTGAGTAATTACCAGTTGTCGCGACAATAGTTGTATCTCTGATATTGCAACGAAGTTGTGGTCATTTTTTTCAATTTGTTACCCCTCACTATTAAAAAAAAAAAAACAAAACCTGCCTTGAAGGATGATCCTTATATAGTACTAATGTAGTGCTTAGATAGATCATTACACCCAAAATCGAAAAGATTGACATGGTATGATGACAAATGATAACAGTATAGAGACAGTAAAATAACTAAAAATATGCTTACTCTGGCGGATGCTCCGACGTTTTGTTTTTCTTAAGTACTGTTTGCTCTCGCTGAAATTTGGTAAATATTTAATATATTTATATTCAATATATGAATATATTGAATATTTTCCTGAATATATTTTGAATGTATTCGAATATATTTAATGAATATAATTATATATTCAAAAGTGCATTAAATATTGAAGTATTGAAGCATTATAAATTGAAGAAAGAGAAGCTTCTTATAATTTCAAAGAAAAATAAAAGGAAACCTGCTGAAATTCACCATCACTTAATTCATCCATAAATGATACGGTTGACTTCTTTGTAGGAAAAAACTCATCAATATTTTTTTTGTGTTTTTTTTCCTAGAATGATATATAAAAAATTGAGTAAAAAAAGAAATAAAGCTAGTTATACCAGTACTTTTTTTAGTTGAAAAACTGTAAATCAATCATCTGTTTTTCAATGAATTTGAAAAATTTGTAAGAAATACAGGCAAAGAAGTTTTTCACGAATTTCTCAATATTAAAGAAACAAAAAAAAAAAAAAAAAAAAAATGAATGAACCTTTTGAGGATCACTAAATAAATTATCTATGTTCAAAAGACCTTTTCCTGATGTAGCATTTTTTTTCCGCCCGAACAGTTCTCCATCCATATTATCAATATCCTAAAAAATAACTATTAAAATAATTCTGAATAAAAATTATACATTGGTTTAGATCTCAAAATTGATATTAACTAAAAATTAATGCTCAAATATTTAGGGAATAGCCATTTCCCTAGTAACTAATACTGATCAATCATGTAATCATATTCTGATCAATAAAGTTATGCGAATCAGCTAACAAAAAATATTGTTTTCAATGCCACGAACTTACTTTAAGCAAACTTGCCACATTATCAGAATCGCTATCAACCATTTTAACAAATTCTATTACAATTGTTCAGAAATAAAGTTTATTGTTCCATTTAAAATTTCAGGATCAGAAGAATTTAATCTGAAAAGCCAATATAATATATATTTTTCGGAGTAGTAAATTAAAAGAAAAGGATATTATCTTTGGAAAGTATGATAGATATAATTCAACGAGAGTTATGCACAACATGCATTATGCGTCGACTAAATGTGACAAATCAAAGAAGCGAAAATTCCATCACTAAATATTGTGACTGGCTATTTCCATCGGTTATCTAATAATGAATATTAATAACGAAATTCCAGCGATATCTCTATAGCAACCCTAATTTTGGGTTCGATTTCTCAAAGCTAAATAAGTGCACTTTTATCGATTGTTTCATTACAATTTACTGAGTTTGAGTTTGTTTTTTTCTGCTTTCACATTAGATGAAATGAGCTGGAATGTGCTTGGATTCAACAAAATTTTCATGCATGAAGTAGCAATATGCAATTGCAGGACTATTAAAAATTAAAAGAAAACTACGAATATTCGAGATAATTGGAGCTAGGGTTCAAATAATGCAATATGAATTTCGAAAATAGAACTTGCTGTACTGCCATAATTTCTGGGATAGATTATAAAATTTTCAATAGAACAACAGACAACAGACGGAATAGTTAGATGAGATGTAAATATAGGATTTGGGGTTATGTTGAAAATATATTGACATTCCTTAACTACATTATGATTTTGAATACACGAAATACAGCGCGGAATAGCGAAATTTCTGAAGTTGTCAAGTTAAATTTGTCGAATTTTTTTCTGAAAGATTTAAAAATAATATTCAAATGCAAATGAAACTGAATTTTGAAATATTTTGAAAAATTCGAGAAATTGTTGGTCGAAAAAAAAAATAGCGAAGAAAAATCATTATATATTATTTGATGTGCAATGGACGGTTGTTTACTTTTTGTTATGTTCATCATGAAACTGTGCGAAAGTAATAAACAAGCGCTTCAGGCACTGCGCAGAACCACCAAGAAATCACTGGGACGCTTGGATTTATTGGAATGTTCAGTGCTCGAACCCGATGAATATGATAAGCGTGCAGCCAAAGGTTTATGTCCGCCTCAGCCCACAAGGTTTGCTTCTTCCTGTTTATCACTATTAGGATTTTATCATTTTACCATAATGGTTACTTTTCATTTTTAGAAGTTAATAATTTCATTTTTTTTCTCAAGAAAATTCCAAAGAATCCGAACATGTAGGAAATGAATCATTTTGAGAATAGATAAATTATTTTGCTTCATATTGAAAGTTCAATATAGCTCATTATCTCTTGTGTTTTCTTCTTTTTTTTTCATAAGAATTGGACTAAAAAAAAAAACTTCAACGGCAGTAGGAAACCACAAATTCGATTATTTCCACTGTATCAATCTAAGTAAATCTGAAGCACTTCAAGTTAAAATTTTGGGTTGACGAAATTGCAGTGATGATTCTATAATTGCAAACGATCTCGAGAATAAAGTTTTGGTTTGCAAAACTTATGTGAGTTGCAGGATGCTAAAGACATTTGGAAATAAACTGAAAAAATTGTATCCTGGAAAATCTTCTTGGTTGATGAAGGAAAAACAGAAAAAGAAAAAGAAAGATCGGACGATGAAAAAAAGATTCATAATGAAGGCAGTATTTTTGGGCAAACAATCGTTTTATGAATTGCAGTTACAGAATGTTGATTTTGATATTGAATTTATCGAAGGATTATTTTTGACACTGGAGTGTCCAACAAAAAAAAAAATAAAGAAAATCAAAGATTTGGTAGGTCTGTTTGCTTGTCCCAACTGTTTCAAAATATTTTGTATTTTTCGTATGAATGTAATTACATGTTAATAATTAGAGATGCAATATGACATACTCGTGTATCTGCCAAATAAAGTCGAATCTTCTGCTTTCACTAATTGTTTGAAATATTCAAGATGTATGTTTCTGCAGTGCACAAAGTTCCAATGGTTTTTTTTTTTTTTTTTTTTTTTTTCAGCTTGTCGCTTTTGATTCTCCGTATGAATTCGCATTGATTTAGTGTAGAACAAAATGTTTGTATACTGCTTAAAACTTTGCTTACTTAATTTCAGCCAAACATTGAATGGTACTTGGATGGTTCACCAGTAATTACTGATTCCCGGCTTTCCTGGAGAGTTAAACTCACACCACTGAAATATCTTCAGGTTTATCTTACTTAAAAATCTCAAAAATGTATCGTGATAACCATAAACTCAATCTTTTCGGTCAACATCGTTAAATTTCTCAATTCTTATTTCTATAAATTTAAAAATCCTGTGGTTATGAAAATGATAACATCCAAAAAATTAAACTATGTTAGATTTGGCCATTAATGGTGGCCCGAGATGATGGACGATATGAATGTTTTATTGATGGGAAACCACATGGATCTGTCACTCTGCATGTCATTAGTGTAGCAGTAAGTGAAGTATCAAACAAATATTACTGAAAAAAGAAGCATAAATTTTACTTCAAATATCACTAAATATTCACAATTTAATGAAATCGTGAAATAAGCGTAATTGTTAGGAAGGACTTGGTCGAGGCACAGCTAATTTCATTATAACGATGATGCTTTCCATACCATTCGTTACATTCGCAATTTTCTATCGGTAATTTTCAGTTGTATTTTCAACATGTTTCACTTTTAGAGTCTGCTTTCAACTGATTGCATAGCTTGTTTTACCTATATTTCAATTATAATGTAGGTATTTTGATTGAATAGCACGATATGTTTGATTTCTTTTTAATTTTTTTTTTCAAGTCTGTTGCATCCACAACGTGAAACAATAGTGCTGGAGAGTCCTGTAGTAGATTTCTACAGTAAACTTCTGGATCTTACAACAGAAGGGATGAAGGTAATAACTGTATCCTGTAGACTCATGAGGATTTTTCATGTGTTTTGTTTTAAATCTATAAAAACTTTGATGAAATTTGATAAAATAAAAGAACAAATTTCACTATTACACGGCAAATTATAAGCAAATTGTTTCAGAGTAATATCATCAAAACAGTTTACGAAGATAAGACGAAAATTAAGCGAAAAGAGATGGAATCGACCTATTCATCCCAGAGAACTTTGAATGGTAAGATTAATTGATTTCAACAGTTCTACTATTGCCATAGGTACTTCCATTGTATTACTGAACTATTCTGTTTTCGTTGGTAGGTGGACGTATGAGAAATAATCGTGACACAGTGATGACAATTGTGAATGTCGCCGAAATAAATCAACGCAAAAATTACAGTGCGACAAACAGGAAGTGAAATATGGTCCGCTAAATAGTTGATTATATTATTAAAATTTCTTGTATCGCGTTTCACGAAAGATAAATGAATGATTTTCGAGAAAAATGAAGAGTAGAGCGGAATTCGGATTCAAAATAAGATAGAACTTTGAGACAGGAAGAGAGAATGTTTCTGTTTGAAGATCTCTTTGCTACACTGTCAGCTGCATCTCTATCCTTTTTACCGTTGCCAGAACTTTCCTTTTCATATCATTGCTACATTTTTTGCATCATATTGTTGAGTTTTTTTTAGTATTATATAAAAACTGCATTCTAAAAGTGAATAAGGAAGAGTTTGATCGAAAATTTCGGAACAGAAAAGCATTATATAAATCATTCAATTGATCATCGCTTTGATCGCTGGAGAAAAGATCTTCGAGAATCCGTTATTTTCGCGCTTGTCTTGAATCTTACTCTTCTAATACCATCCATATTAGATATGTTTCGATATTTTGACAAAACTATCATTAGTTGAACTGCAATCTAGTCGAAGAATTTTAAGCTTAATTATACCTGAAGGAAATCACTCAAAGTTCTATTTGCTTTGTGGTTGACATCCAAAATGAGCAGAAGTTAGCTTTGATTATACTTCCCTGATTGAACTGAAATGTCGAATTAAAAGTTTACGACTCTCTCCTCAAACATTGTTAACTTTTGATTAGATTCCTGATCTTTATACGCTTTCAAAATAAGAGTAGATAAAGCGTGACGGACAATAATTTTTTTCAGTGATTTTCTGCACCCAATTTTTTCACGTTTTCTGCCTGATTGGTGGTAAATTGCCTAAAAATACAATGAAAACAATTAATTGAATTTGATTGCGTAGAATAAACAACGGAACAAGTGGTTCAGATTCCGATCGTCCTGGAATCAATTTCGGTAACAAATTAAAACCGAATTTTGCATCAAAAGAAATCCGAGGACAAAATAGAAAATGCTTTATTTCCGAAATGTTCAACATTTAGTGTCGCATTTCGAGGTTCAGGAAAGTCAAGAAAGAAAAACTGGCCAAAACTACATTATTCAGTTTAATCACTTAATGATGATCAATAATTATGAAAAGCTATCGCATGATTCCGTAAGGAATACATCCATTACATACTCAAGGAATACATGCTCTTTGGTTCTCCTGTTACAACACTAGAAAAGTAACCCTATTGTTCCAGAATAGCTTAGGTGATGATTCAAATTGCAAGTGTAACAGATAAATGCTGGGATTTGTGCTATCGCCAAAACTATCACTAAATAAATTAGACGGAAAAACATTAGTTTGTATCATGAATCGTGTGAATTGCACAGTCAATGCAAGTAATTTAATTGCTTGAAATTTTGGTTACTATCCTATTTATTAGGCATTTTGATGTTTGGTATCATTTAATATTAGCAAATACTCTTTGCGTTGTATTCTGTGATGAACTTTGCTTTTCCAGAGATTAACATATGATTTCTTAAATTTCTTTATCATAATTATATGAAACACTCTTCACCACCTGCGATAAATAAGGAAAAATTAAGGAAAGATTCAAGAAACATGGTTCACACGCTTATCACTGCATTGTAAGGTGGCAATGAGACCTGAGATTACAGTCCTTTATTGTAATATACGCGTTCAGGTGGATTGCGAAGCTTACTGATTTCATTTCGAACCTCTGGCTCTAAATATTTTGTTTCGATGGAACTTAACTGCGGAAAAATGGCACAACACAACGGTGTTGCAAATGTAAGAATGAAACCGGCCGCCACTGTTTGTATTGGAGCTGATACCCAAGGCCGCTTCTGCAATATAAATTTAGGTATAAAATATCTCTTTATGATATTCGCAATTCGGAATGTACCTGACTACTTCAGGAATTCATGAGTTGAAAAGTACCTTCAATTCTTTGAGCTCTGGGAATTTATTCCAATTAGTGATCTACGTGAATCTTATAATCAAAAGTGGCTTTTTGTCAACAGCATATTGTTATTTAAGAATTGCATTAGATAAGATGCGATTAGTAAAAATGGAATTGAAGAATTTTTGCAATTTGAACTTTTTGCATTCTCTCAATGTTTCAAATTTCATATAATTAAATGCGCAATTTCACCTGATACCAACTCGTCTTCACGATTTGATTCATCAGGACTGGTATAAAGCCTATAATATAATGATAGCAATGATAAGAAATGAGAAGTTTTTCCTTACTATTTCGATTTAAAATTTTGAATTACTAGTTTGATTATGGCTTCCACGTATCAAAACACCAGACAAATACAGTGAAGATATTCGGTAAGACACTTACAAAACGATGGAGTAGCCATTCCGATCCGGCTTATCGTGACATTAGTGATAGCTATTCGCGCTACTTTCTTACTAGTGGCCACTTGGTTACCGTTTTCATCATATATCGCAATGCCATCTATTAATTCTCTAGAAGAAAATGCGTATTCATCGTCTTCAAAAGCTAAAGTTTGATTACAGTTAATTAACTTCAAAAGTTTAAACGTCATAAAATCTCATAATCCTGGGAAAAAAATCAAGCAGAAGGTTGAGCTTCAAAACATAATCGAAACAAGGAAGAAAAAATCGAAAGAAATATAATCCTAAGTGAAAATATTTCAAAATGTAACATTTATTAGTTTTAACTTAATTTGTCAGAATTAAAGGCCAATACTAGTAAACCCTCCGAATCCAATTTCAATTTAAAATAATGTAGGAAACAAACTTGGATCGCATAAGAGGAATATTGATTGCATTTGCAGCTGCAACAGCGCAAAATGGTACCAGACGTCCGATAAATGGTGACATTGACTACAATAATAATTGAACCTTCCAAGTTTTGGGATCAACTATGTTCTTAGATATTTGATTAGCTTAATAATCACTTGCTCTTTATTTTGAAAAGAAACATAAGATATAAAAATTAGTATATTTATAGTGAAAGATGGTGTAGAAATAAGGAAATGAAACGTCAGCATTAAAACAAATAATGGGATTTTGGCATTTTGGCAAGAAATTGAAAGACTCAATTTTTAACATAAGATGAAATGTGAATAGTTCCAGTATTAACAGTTTGAAGGTAATATTTACGTGACAGACAAAGCTACAGCTAAAGTAACAATAAATAGTGACTTGCTAGCTTATACATTCCTTCCTATCTTGCTTAGTGCTTTTCGGCTTTGAATGTCATCTTGAAACTTTCCAATAATTAATCAAAAGTGAGTTGAAGGGAATTACCTTCACAAGTGAATTAAGCCCTAAGGCAGCAGTAACAGCAGCACTCGTTGCGCAGACATATGATGTTAGGAGTATTTTATTGGAAACGCTATCACCCGAACGGTTTGTATAATTAACAACTGCATTGAATGACTGGTTCAACCACTGCCAAAATATAACAGCGCTTGGAGATCTCAAATTCAAATTTGATGTATACTTCATTCCTTACTTTATAATGGATCCTGAGGTACTCATAAAGTTTTATTTTTGTTCTGCGAACCACAGTTTTTTTAAAAACTAAATCCAAAAATTTTAAATAGATACTAGAAATTTGACAAAGATGGTTAGTAAAATACACTGAAGTTTCAGTCAGAAACAGCATAATCAGTCTTTCTTTCAAGAGAGAAACTTATTAAAGTCGATTATCTTGACAAATATAATCATAAACTGAAACAAGGAATAATGAAAAAAATCGAAATTCAAAGATACCGGTCCAGCGTCTTTGAATTATAGAAATTTTAAGAGCTAATGATTTCACTCACTGTATAGTGAATTGATACTAGGCATATAAAAAAAACTTCAGAAATAATGACAAACTTATAGAAAGTCAGCATGCCACCGGTCAGCAACATATTGCCGGGTACTTGGCAGCTCATACGTCCTGGCAAAATCATAAGTTCATTTGTAGTGGGATGATAAGCAGAATCGAAAATTTGTTTCGCATGCCATAACTCATCAACCGTCAACTTTTCAGGCACTTTATGTTCTTGTCTAAAATTTGGCTTAATTGAATTCAGTTACTTTGATTCCACATATGTTTCAAAATTCTACATAACCATCGTTAAATGACAGCACAAAAACACAAAACCAAAATGCTAAGTGCATTATCGAGATCATGATAAAATTGCTTCTTTTTCTTTGGTCTTTGCTCCTTTTTGATGACTCATATGAAGAAATGTGCACGAATAAAGAACCTTTTAATAAGTCAGGTTTTAAAGATTGTGCGTTTTAGGAAGACTGAATAAGGAAAATCGGAGTAGTCAAAGTTCAAATATGCTAAAGACTGATTTGAAATAACAATCACCAGTTACTTCTTATTGCTGCTAATCAATAGCTATCACCTGTCTTGTATCAGCTCTTGTATCAGTCACTCATATCTTGAGCAATATATATGTAGCCATACGATGTTTGATAATTTAAATTTTTAAAAAAAATCTTTAACGTTATGAAACTGAATATTGATTTTTAAGACATACTTATAATCCAGGACTATCTTTTTTGCTTCCTCTAACCGTTTTCTGGATATAAATAGATTTAGCGGATTTGTAGTCACAAAAAAGTGGCGAGCACGCCCTGCGAATGTCGACTGATCCCACCGTGGTTTCGATATATCGGGCGGATGCTTCATTTGTGATACCAGTTCAGACATTGTTAAAACGCAGAACTGAATTAAATTAAACTGCAATCGGATGATTAAAATTTATGTAAAAAGATAGGTGAACTTTGCTATTCTAATAATTTTAATAATATTGAAATTGGGCTCACGCAATCAAATGACCTACAGCATTCAGAAACATATTAATTTTATGTTTTTAGCCCCAAAATGTCTTTTATTTGCATAAGTTCCATCATTATCACTGTATCCATTTATCGATACGCTTCTTTCAAACTTGCAGTATATGAGCCGTTATTTAAAATAAAATAACAAAAATCAAGTTGACTGAAAAGAAGATCTATCCAACAGAGTTAATAACAGATCAAGCTGAAAGTTGAATGGACATCATATCCTACCTTAAGACTACAGAGTAGAATACTATCGGAAATGATCGGTCGGATATTTGATAAACCCATGAACTATACTTGTTAGCAAATTTAACAATCCTAACCTCTTCGACATCAAATTCAGAGGCATACTGAAATGGTTTGATGAAGCGAAATTTACAAGACTTTTGTGTTACACAATGTTCCAAGCACAGCTGATCCAAGAATCTCGATCAAAAATTATAGTAGAAATCGTATCTCAGCTAATCTACCTGGTGCAAAACACAGAAATCGAGTGTGATACTAACAACACCTAATGTTCTTGTTATCAGTGATACAAGGAAAGAAAAGAGAATCGCTCATTATTATTTTGAACTTAGAGTCTTGCTTTGCTTTTTCTTTCTTCCTTTCCCTCTTTCTGCTATGCTTTCAACTCCAATGAGGAGAATGAAGAGACTATTTCAAGAGAAAAAACGAAATTCATGAGAAGCATCGTTATGAAAGCATCAAAGCAAAGGAAAGAGCAACAAATCGCAATTTATAATATAAAAAGAGAAAGGAGAGCTGTTGGGAGAGGAGAATAACAAGAGATACTGATTATGATGATAAATCACTGCTGATTATAAATATTCGCTCAATAGGAGATGAGAACGAAAATCCAAATAATATGCTAATTCATGGCCATTTGAATCCATTATATAACCATGACATTCCGGGATTTAAACATGCTACTCCAATCTTCATGGAAATTTTGATCAGTGAAGTGCGGCCATACAACGTCATTAAGGAAGTTCATTTTGAAAATGGAACACATGAAGTGAATTTTTAGAAAGAAAATTAACCAAAAACTTCCAGGAAGTACATCGTCGAAAAAAGCAGCGGTAGATGTAAATAGAGAAAAATAAAAACATAAAGAACACTAACTGGTGCACATTCTTATCTGTTTGACATTATAATTTAAGAAAAACTAGTCTCATCACGAATTCTCCCATCCCTCAGTTTTTGGTATCACAGATCGGGAAAATCTAGAATCCTATCTCCGCACTAGTAACATGACTTCCTTACAGCCATTATAATATGTTAATATTCAAACATAGTCTAAAAAACCGTTTCGAATTAATAATTAAATTCAACAATTTTTGACAAATTACCATATCTGTAGGAATCTTGGTGTGCCTGAAAAAAAAAAAAAAAAAAAAACAGAAACCCCCATCATCCTATATTATCCTAAACAAGAAGGAAAACGGAACTTGAAGTTGATAAATCCCATTCTTTACTGATACCCTTATCATACAAAGTCCTGCGAAAAAAATGCCAAACCACCAATCCTTCAAGATTAAAGTTCGTTAACATTTAATTTAAGAAGCAATCACAATAGATGAGGACATCTGGAACAATTTTGCACTCTGCTGTCTCATCTTTTACTGAATTTGAAAAGGCAAACCGAACAACGAGAAAGAATGACATTTTTCCAACAGTCTAAGCATTAGCAACCCTTATAACCCTAGTCTACATGTTATCAAAGAAAAAATGTTAAACATAAAACAAGGAAGATATACAGTGATTTTTGTGCATGAAAAAAATGCAGTTTTGAATGAAAGTATAAGTACGGAGATGACTGAATGGATTTATATACAGATGGTTGAAAGCATCAAATATTTTAAGACAAATACTTTATTTTCTTATGAAATCCCTCCAACTTCACTATTTATTCAATTGACAAAGCCAACACAACCAACATAAAATACAGATAGACACTACAATAAACTATGAACTTTGTCAACCAGTATTTTAACACTTCAACACGTTTCGATAGCTCGATAACGTTCTATGGCGAACGCATCAATCAATCAGCACGCAATAAATAACAAAGGACATATCATAGTTCGGACAATTTTTCTTGAGGAAATCGACAGAATCATTCCCAGTAGTGCGTGCAGCAATTAATAATAATCTAGCAAAGAGGATTTAAAAAAAAAAAAAAAAAGGAGGGAGGAGATAGAAGAATCGTAGCTACACAAATGTTTTTGAACACTTATAATATACAAAAGTTCTTTTTGTCTATAACATACTTCCACCAAATACTAAACAGAAAATGTATTAAAAATAAAGTCCCAAAAGATGTGGATAACAAGACTTAAATTGTAGTTTCCTCTTTTTCTATGCAGTAAATGCTAACTGAACGTGGCTCACTTATTTTAAAAAGCATTAGCAAGATGAGCAACAAATTAAATCTAACGTCAAATTGCAACCCACTTGTTCAGGCAATATCTGTAATACAACTGGACGATTTTAGTACATTAATACATCATTTCTGGATAATAGTAAATTTGAGTGCTTTCAATAACATATTTGGGTAACTCTAAAAATACATGATTCTAATAATATATCCAGTGATTTTCGACATCCTTAGGATCGATCTAGTAATAAATGCAGATAATTTCGGTAATATATATCATTCAAGTAATATGCCATGTGAAACAAATGGCGAAAAAATCTGAAAAGCTTATCATGAAAGAAAAGTGAGAAGTAAAAAGCAAAAGACTCAATTTTTCTAAGAGATGTTTTTCGGCAATGTCATCCATTATTACGATAAGAAAATGGCCGAGTCAAATATTAATTGGAAAAGGGATACCGTCTGTAAATTTTCCGAAATAATGTATTGCTTACAGGAAAAAAAAAAAAAAACTAATGCGAAATTTTAAATTGCTAAATAATAGAAAGATCAATAAATGATGATGAATATGGCGAGAATGATGATCATAACAATTGTAGTGTTCGAAAAGCACTAGCAAGAGAGAAAATATGCAGTTGGAGAACGTAATGAGACACAAACAATAAAGTCAGAGTACCAACAGAAATTCTGAAATTTGCAATGAAAACAAAGTAAGAAAAAAGCAGATAGTTTTATCTTAAATTCTATATTACAATAAAATCTGAGATCACAGTTCAGGATAAAGAAGTGATGAAACAAAATTTTGGCCAACAAAGAATCATGATGATCAATTTCCACATATTATATTACAATGAAAGGTATAACCCGGAGGATGTTTCCAAGCTCAAGACTACAATCCTCTACTTTTTGAAAAGATTCCTCAATAATAAATTCTTGAATCGTATCACTGTACGTCACTACTTATTTCTAATATAAATAAAAGTTCCAAAAATTAATAAATATACATCAATAAAATCAAATCAGTAGTTATTATTGGACAATATCTCAATTTCAGTACCATTCTCCAACTGTTTGAGTTCTTCCTTCACTGCCTCTATCCTGCATTTCAATTTTCGCTCTTCATCAATTCGCAGTTTAATTTCACTGTAATTTGAAAACATTATCAGTGGTATATTTGGTATTACAAATATAGTATTACAAATACTATTAAAAAAGCTGAAAAAATCCTTTTAAAACCAGTCATGAGTCAATTTTATCACTATGTAAAGCAACCTCCCATACTCGAAGTTTAAATGACTCTTCTTCACAGAAAATGGAAAACTATTACAAACGTTTTTTTTTACAAATTTTCGGGTTTACTATATCTCATAAAAAGTGAATCACTCATAAGTAAGGAAAAGACGAAATACTTTGTGAGGGCATCATATTTCTGCTCAAATTCGTTAATGGATGCAGTAATTTTTTGCAATTCAGTACGCTCAAGCTGTAAACGATTTGGCCAGTCGCATTCCCGCAACGGATTGAGTACAGCTCTCAAATTTTCTTGCTGTCTTCTCAGCTGCAAAAAAAGAATAAATAAACAATTTGAAATGCAAATTATACAGCTTTTGTTAAACTTCCTAGAAAATTGCAAAAAATGGAGATGTCTGTTATTTAGTGATTTCGCATAAAAACCAAGGTTCTCAATGAGACTTCCGTGATTGTAGTTATTGCTGTAAGCATACTTGCTCATATCTAAAACTCACGATTCTTAATGACCAATAATATTTCATCTACAAGGAACTCAATCTAAGGAACTTTTATATTTTGAGAAACCTGAAATTTACTGGAGCACACAACAATTATTCATGCATAATTACCTGGACAACTTCGCGTTGTTGGTCATTGTCGATGGCAAGATCTAACTGCGCTAAATAAGCCTTCTGTCGATCGATAAATTGCTTTCGTTTTTGAATCAGTTCTTCCAAAGCAATAATGCTTAAAGTTCCTGCAAAAAACCGAAGAATTTTGGGAAGAAGATTAAAAATTTACATATCAGCAGTTCCACTTACTAACTTTGAAAAACGAAACAAAAATTACCAAGAATTTAAGAAAATCATCCACTAATTCAAAGCAATGCTAATTCTTTCGGGTGGGTTAAAATTTCATTTGTTAAATTATTAGTACCAGATTTTTCTCATTCCAATTAGAAGAATCATTCTTGTTAGAGAGACTGAATGAGAAATATTTAGTCACCATGAAATATAAATTTTTCTTTGAAGGAGCTAAGGTATGAGAAACTACAAAATTTACTTGTCAAAATATCATCGCTAAGCAGATTGATTGACTGGGACGTCGCATCACTAAAAACTTTGCAGTTACTTTGTAATTAGCTTTTACTCTGTTTCTTAAGGTAATAAGTGATGAATTGTCCAGATTATGACAGCGCTGGGCAACGATAACAAAAAGCTATTCATAAAGGTAAAGAATTCAGAAAAAAAAACTTGGTTTTTTTTTTTTTTTTTTTTTTTTTTTTTTTTTAAGAAAAAGACAATGGGAATGCTGCATCAGTTAACTAACTTGGTGAGGTGCCACTGATCATCGATGCAAGTATCCACTGATTGTAATGGTGTTAACGATGAGGACGGCGTATTTTGTCTGGATAATGAAGTGAAACGTTGTTCAATTAATTCATGATAGGCTGAAATGATACTTTGTTTTATTTGGAAATTTTTCAAAAATTTGATTAGAGAAATGTTCATAGTAAGAAAGCACACGTTCTGGATTAGCAAATGATAAAATATCGCCGAAAAATGACAACAACCAGAATACCGCAACTACTCATTCACTTCTCTAATGCTAATATCTACTTCGACAAGATCTAATTTACCTGGCGGAGGTGGCCGACTTCTTATTCGCTCGGTGGTCACTGTTTGCGAGCTGAAAGCTGGACGACATAGCTGTTCTGCAAATCCACAGAAGCTTTGAAAACGGTGAAAATGCAGTTGAAAGATGTAAAGATTTGATCATGATTAAAAAATTTTAGCCAATCAAAAATAGCAGATCGTAAGTTGCAAACTGTTTGCCTGGCACTGAAGTAAAAAGAGCAGTTGAAGAAAGCACTCCTCGATTTTCTTCATAATTACGTGTGCTTCGCGGTATAGAAATATCCACTGAAGTGAAGGACGGTTCTACTAGTTGCGAAATTTCCTTAAATTTCGGAGAAATTGAGAAAATTTCAAAAATGAAAAATTAATCTTAACATATATGATATGGGAGATGACAGAATGACTTTCACAGACAAAAATTCACAAAACGAAAGTGAGCATGTGACGCATACTCACTTCTACACAGAGACTTCTGAGTATGTGACGCATACTCACTTCTACACATACAGAGATAAACTTTGAACAAAAAGCCAGAAAAGAGAGGGAAAGTTATCAGCGGAGTCGGTCTTATCTTTGGAAGCTTTTTTTTTCGGAAATATTTATTCCTGGCTGTATTTTTCCAGAATCTTTTGACTACTTTTTTCCAAATGGTTGAAACTAATAAAAAGTAATACTTCCAAAATTCAACATATCTTTAGTTTCAACAATGAAGATAGTAATGTGCACGATTTTTGCTAAACTTGGATTCAAAATGTTTTTTCCTGTTCGGGTTTTAAATTTTCTTTGTCATGCAACTGTAGGTTAAATGAATTTCTCAAGCAAAATGGAATCTTTTAAGATTTTCCTTTCTGGATTTAAGAGGACACTTTATGGAATTTCGGTAATCCATCACAGCGAGTTAAAGTAAAAAAATATTGAATAGTGATTAGTACCACTCGATCGTCAGTATCAACAGGATAAGTTTCGCTTATGACGGGTGATGGATTCTCATCTAGATGCCTTAGCAAGAATGTCACGCAATGTGAATGAGTACCCCATTTCCGTAACATTTCAAGCGGTCGATCCGATGGTGCCAGACTTCTTTCCTAAATCAAAAAGTTTATAACTTATTACAACCTAAAATAAGTTTATAACTTGTTTGAGGATTTTAATTTAAAACTAATAATTGATTTTTTTTTTTTTTTTATGTAAGAAACTAATGCCTCTAAACTTCGCAAATATTTTCTGGAAAGAATAGAAAAAAAGTTTTTAACCATAGAATTAACAAGTCATCAATCAATACTTTCTCGTTCTGTTCGACATCATATCCACGAACTTTCTCGATTTGGTCAAACCGCGTTATTACTGGCTTGGTAACAGCCGGGTTCGTTACACACTAAGTTAGCATTTAAACACTCACCATATTTCGAAAATTTTCAACTAAAACGAAACGACCCTTCTGACCCGTAGCATGAGCAAGGGCATAAATAATTTGAGCACATGTTGTGCTATCTGTTATTCCGGAAACACTTCTTTCGATTCCATCCACGATGACCTTTATTTCCATCACTCAGTGCTGCAAATGACATTTAATCAAGTCAAGACAAGCGACAACGAATTTTAACTCGATGCAACTCCCCATATATATCATTCCTATACTGGGTGACATCTGTTACTTTACGTTTCAGAAATATCAAATGAACATTCCTAATAAATTGAAATGATGCTGCAAACCAACACTTCACATTTAAATCAGAAAAAAAAAACTATGACGGAAAACTTGTGCATCTCAATGTATGTGTGCATGTGTATATATGTGTGTGTGTGTGTGCGCGCGTGATGCCTATCTGCCTTGTTTGTATTGTGTGCATATTTGTATGATTAGCAAGTGTCTTTTCCCGATCTAAATCGCCGTTCAGATCATCAATACCGGAAAAAAAGGAGGTAGAGAAGGTAATGACAATAGTTCCATTCAAGATTTGGAGAAAAGACCCGGAAAGCAAGATTTCGTATTGAAAAAGATGAGATTTTTAATTAATATTCCCTTTCAAGACGAGCAATTAATTATCGCTTCTCCTCCAATGCAAACGAGGAATCCAATGATCCCATTCTCGCATAACCTCGGAACTAATTCAAAACTAGCACTTTGGAACACAAGAGGACCTATACGCTATTGATCTGAAAAGGTGCAGTGAAATGTCACGTCGACTTTAGTTGTCGCCAGGTAAGTAGTTTTGAGTGAGTGAGCCCGTCTACGTTGGCATATCTATGTATGCATGTACATATGTGCCATATACATGCGCATGCTTGTGTTTATTTGTGTACGTTTGTGTGTGAGTGTCTGCATGTGTATACTTGTGCGTGTATGTGTATATGCATATGTGTATGTCTGCATGCCGTGTGTATGGCACATACATACACACACACACGCACGTACACATACACGCATATAAACACACATATAATCAAATGCATAACACACAGATACACACAGTCACACACATAAGCATACACATACTCACAGACACATATGTGCATATATGTGTACACACACATACATGCAAAATATATACAACTGATATGCTTAACACACAGGTACACGCACGTGCATATGAGGATTTATGTGGGTGTATGTGTGTGTGTGCATGTGTATGTGTACGTACATGTCTATCTGTATGTGTACGTACATGTGTTCTGTCCATATGCATATGAGTATGTGTGCGTGTTTTGTATGTGGTGTGTGTGTGTATGCATATGTATGTTCGCATGTGTATTTGTGACGCGTATACTTGTGTGTATGTATCTGTAAGTTATGCATATGGGTATGTATGCGTGTTTGTATGTGTATGGATGTGTGCGTATTTATGTATATGCAAGTGTGTGTGTATGCGCGCGGTACATATATATGGGTATGGGTAGATAGGTAAATATTTTGAGAAGGAATGATAAATAGGTGTTATAAAATGGTGAAAAAACCGTTGAAAGGAAATCGCTTAAGGATCCAGATAAGGAAAATGGAAAAAAGTATCCAGAATGGAAATGTCGACGAGGTCAAAATTTAAGTGTATTTCATAAGGTTTAGCTTATTTTTTTCCCGGAAAAGTTTAAGGTTAATTGAAATTAAGCCTTGATAATAGACGCTTATTACAAGATCGAATATCCTCACATGCGAATTTCATCTATTCAATGCTAATTGGTTTTCTCCGATAATGGTAGAAAATTTATTGAAATTTCTCAACAAATACACATATAACAAACAGTGTAACACTGGTATAATCTACCTCTTAAGATGCAAATAGCGATGCTGAAGTTTCACGTGAAAGTTGATAACCTACTTGCTCGTCCTATCCAGTTTGACCTTCGTAGTTATAGTTACTTAGTTAATTGCTGTTACGAATGAGTTTATTGGTGTTGCTATGTGCGTGTGTAGAGCTATATTGTATTATTCAAAATAGTTCAGCGCATGTCTGTTTGAAAAAGCTTGGTGAAAAATGCATCAGTGATATGCAGAACTTGCAGAATTCGGCTTTTCTTCATCATTCACATCCTGGATCCGTTGAATTCATAGTCAACAGGTCTCAGACTTACGTTTTTATTATGAAAACATGGAGAGGTTATGGAATAAAACCGGAAAATACAGGAAAAAAATTGTAAAGAATGGTTTTTCTTCAATGCATGAAAGCTTCTAGCCATTATCATTTTTGCATATCTTCTACTGATAATTGCTGAAATTCAATATCCAAAACACTATTAAGTGATGAATCCAATAAAATATTTATTATGTTTGTGCGGAACATTGGATGTATAACAATATGGATTAACTACTCATACATTACACATAACTTATGTACCATAATCCATTAACCAATCAAATGTACATTTGGTAATATGAGAGTACAATATATAGACTAATAACAGTGGCCAGGCTCATAGTCTCGATGAATTATATGGGCTTTAAATTCAAAATGACAACTAGAAAAAATTCAAATTTCAAAATCTATAAAAAAAGAACCTCGAGAATCAAAATGAACCATTTTAACTCTCTCTGGTGCAAACTGTTGCAGCAAGCTATAAATGATAAGATGGTGTGTCTTGGCTCTTAAAAACTTTCCCAATTAGGTAAAATTGGTCCAATTAATTTAAATGAGTTGCTGAAATTTCCTTATTCATTCTAAAACATAAGCTAAAAGCTCTGCTGAGTGAAGATATTAGAATTAAAAATAATTCTGGTGCATTCTATTATATGCTGTTGCAACAGATTCGAGACGAAAAGGGCAAGAAAATAATAAATAATTGTGAGAATCAAAATGGTTGTATTAGAACTTCCAAGCAGGTCTTTTCGAGTCATCCTTGTTACTCGAAGAATTAGATGAAGCAACAGATGATGAAGTAGTTTCTTTTTTGGAGCGTGATGATGGCTGATGTCCAGGTGAGCTTCGCCTATGCTCGTCAGTTGATGAAGGCCGTTCGAAATCTGGATACAATAGATTTCTGAAAACAAGATTACGTACTTCTCAACCATCTTCCAGAAAAATCATAGTATCCATAGTGAATCCTAAGCCAAACTTAATGCTTCCATTTGTGAATTACCTTTTATCATCTTTCTGCTTTATTAGATCTGCCATTGGTGATTTTGACTTTGTAAGACTGCGTTCATAAAGTCGGGCGGAATGACTGGGTGATTTTGGCCTTGGTATACCGGTTACATAATGGCTACAATGAGAAGTTTTTATCAAATCCAAAAATAAAAATTGAAGATTCAAATTAAAACTATTTAACTTGAAATCGGAAGCTAAATAAACAAGTTTATTGGGCGTTTTTAGTTTTTCGACCCGAAAATTCGGTAAATGAGCTGTTATTAATAAGTATAGAACAAAAACTAGAACAAAATAACAAACTTTATCTTGTCTTTTCCGCCATTTTCTTTTTCCTTCTTTTTCTTTCCTTTTGCCTGCTCTTGCCAATCTTTACTTTTCGCATCGCTTTTAGCTTGTCGTTGCGTTTCAGTAAGTAAAATTTGTAAATTACTTGCGATTGGTTGATTTTTGGAACCGTCACCAGCTGTGAAACTGTTCTAAAACATGTTTTGCTGCGTTGAAAGTAAGTTGTATAAGTAATTCAACGCGTGGGTTTTCAATCAAAAAATTTTTCATGACGTAGAGAAGCTCTCTTTACTTTTGTATTAGTTTACCAAGGACGAAGAATATGCGAACGCGTAATGACACTGTTGAAAAAAACAAACCGATCTGTTTTTCTTGCTCTCCATTTCGGATTCTTGCAAATTTTCCAGAGCTTTTTGCAAATGACATATGAGAACATCTTTTTCCTAAATAGTTAATAAGAAGAACTTTTAGTTATTTCATTACAATTAAAGAAGCCTAATTGTTTCAATATCGTGAAAGTGTCGAAAGTAGCCTTTGATCATGGCGCTTTTAAAAAATTTATAAATCACTGTGAATGGAATAGTGAGCAGATACATAAAAATATTATCTCACCTCAAGTTCATTTCGCAACTGTTGCATTTGCTCACTCAATTCCAAATTTATTTTACTCCCTCCTACTTCATCATCAATATTCGTTTGTATTCCATGCGTGCCAGTTTCGGGCCTAAAACATTGTTTTTAAGCCGCTATATGTGTAATTTTACTTCGAACAAAATTTTCCAGAAAACTACCAGTAACAGAACATCGCTATATAAATCATTTTCAAAACTTAGGCATTGGTAATTTCAATCAATTCCGATAGATTTTTAAAGCATTTGCAGACATCTGAGAAAAAAAAAGCACTTAAAAGACATTGGTAAAAATCCGAACTTAATTGAAATCTGTTGTTGAAGCTTCTGATATTTGCTAGTTAATTCTGTTTCATATTTTTTCATCATTTCGATCGTTTTTTCGTGCTCTTTATTCAAATTTATGATTTTCTTCTCAAGGATCTGAGCTTGTTGATTTTCTCGTTTCCTGACAAAATTTAGAATTACTATTACAAATTCATACTTTTATATCATTAGATTAAAATAATCTGCTTGAAACTATTTGATTAATTTATCAAATTAAGCCAATTTTTTACCGGAGATATTCATCCGTCTTTTTGCTGAAGTTCTTAATTTCCTGATTTTTTTTTTCAAGTTCACTTTGTATTGCATTTATTTCATCTGTTAATTTCTTATTTTTATCGGATAGCTCGGTAATTTGTTTTGTTTTTTGATTGCAGTCATTTTTTAGCATCTTCATGTTCGCTTCTAATTCTTTGTTCTAAAAATTCACACACAGTTCATTTAGTGTCAAAAAATTTTTTGAAATTCTAAAATTTTGGAAACTGAACACACTTTTATTGAAGTGACACGAAAATTCAAGAAAGTTTCAAGCCTTAAGAGTTTCAAAAGGTGCAAAATCTATTCTCGCAATTTCGGATTCAATAAAACTCAATTGTTAAAGATATGGTTTTATTAGCACTGAAGAAAAAAAGTGGCCTTTTCATTAGCATCGTTTTTGGCTTCTTTCATTTTCATTTCATATCTGGATGTTACTTTCAATGTTTCTTCTTCAACTCGTTCCTCCAACTGCGCTTGAAATTCTTCTGGAAATTGATGACTAATCATTTAATAATTGATTGAGTAATAATTTTAGCGAATAAAAAACTACAACATGATATCAGGAGTCAAATACACAGGTAATAATTGCTATAAAGAAGTTAAATTATTGTTCGAGCCCATGTTTAGCGTGGAGGAATGGGAAAGATGAATGAACTGATGGTTTTGCAGTCATTCGGATACTCATTCCATAGCATTTCGACTAACGCGAGAAAGCCAGGAATTACGATGGTTAAACTATTTGAATTACTTTATTTCTTGATCCATACCATAAAAAGTTTTATTAAGAAATTTTTCCATACCTCGTAAGCGTCTCTCACTGACTTCTAAGGCTTCTGCACTTTGTCGTTTCAGATTAATCTCTTCAGTCATTGTTTGCACCTCATCGAATCTCTTGAAAAGTTGAAATAAAAGGGAAAAATTTAATATTACCGCAGTGGACCGATATATCAGAACTTTCACGATTCATTAGAAATGCATAAAAAGTATGTTTCGCTGAAGTAATAAGAAGTAATCAGTTCTGTTCTTTGGAATAACGGCGAAACTTCCGAAAGTTTAACTCTTAAGAGCTTGCTACCAATGGAATGTTTGTTCCTTATAGGAATGGATGAGAGTACATTTATATGTAAGAGGATTAAGTGAAACAGTCTCCTGATTTTTTTTTTAGTAAATTTGTTCAAGCAAATTACGTTTAAATGACATACCGTTTGTTCACTGCTTCTAATATCACTTAGATTTCGAACACTCGAATCTCTCAACTTATTTATCAATTTCTCGTTTTCATGCTTTAATTTCATTAAATTTTCATTCAAAATTACCACATCTTCTCGTTCAGCTAGAAGTTTAGCAATCTAAAAAAATATTTTAAAAAGTTATTCCAAGAACCAAAAAAATGATCAAAAAAATAATAGAATTAAGATTCTGTATTACCTCGGTTTTTAACTTCTTCACTTCCTCTTCTTTTTTCAAATATCCTTCTGAATTCACTGGTCGGAATCTGTAACGCAAAATTGATATTTCATTGATCTGCGCTATTAAATACATATATGTAATTGTGAAAGCAATTATAGGTTGGTATTTCAGTTCAAAGTTTCCTGTATAATAGAATCATCGCACCCAGTTTCATCTTTGATAACTGATAGCTCCTCATCAGTTGCGGTGTGTTGCCGTTTGAATTGTTCCAATTTTTTCATTTCGATTTCTTTCTCATTTAATATTTCTTTGTATTTTTCCACTTCTTTTTTCATTTGATCGCTTTCATCAATTAATTGCTTAATTTTCCGTACTGTTCCACAATTACTATCCTGAAGATTCCGAAAATTCATTAGTCTCACGGGAATTTCGTCTCAACATAAAATGTTTATATTCTTTCGAAATTTATGTAGTTTTAACTGATATAATGTTTCAGAAAAACAAACTTTCGAATAAATCCACAAATCGGAGAACATTTCATAGTTCTTAACAATATTAGTGATTCAATGCAGTACAATCCCAATTACGGCTTTAAAGTTATATGATGAAAAATATGAAAATGACTTCTTATTTAGATTTAAAGTGAATAAGTTTATATGGAATGAGAATTTGTTTAAAATCAAACTGGAGAAGAATTTGAAACTGAATCAATTCGTTCTTGTAACATTATTAGCACTTCTGACAATACTTAAAAGAACGACATCTTAATTTACCAGAATTGTAGATTGGAAAAGTTAACTTACATCACTACTTTCCACCAGTAGGTCAAGCTTACGTTTCAGCGCATTCACTTCTGTCACTAATGCACGATTTTCTTCTTTAACATCGGATATTTCCTGAAATACGAAGTTATTGTAATGCTGTCTTTATAAACAAACTAATTCCAAAACTTCTCTGGCAATTTCTAAGCGAGTATTATGTTTAAGTACGGAAATATTAATATTGCAATATATTTATTCTGAAGTTAAATTCTAAAGCAATAATTATTCTAAAGTCATGACATTAAATGTTTTATAGCAGGCAAGAGGAAATTTCAATTAGATAATTGCAAGATTACCTGTTTTACGTTTCGCTTGGTATTGTGCTCCAAATGATCTTTTAAGCTGTTGTACTGCGATTCAAGCTCATTTAATTTCGAACTAAATTCTTTTTTCATTGCATATTCACGTTCTTCCGCCTGTTGACGTTCTCTCTCTAAGAGGCTTTCATAGTGATCTTTTGTGGATTCTTTTTCCTTTGTCACCGATTCCAGAACCTATGCATGAAAGAATTTAATTATTTTATGCAGTGCATCTATAGCATTTTTTTGCTAATGAATCTTTTTGAAATAATTTCTGGCGTTTGGTGGAAACCGAAGTTCCGAAATGGCTATTTGCAGGCTTATGGGACTGTTCAGTAATGATTTTGCTGAGTCCGTTAATTAATTAAAAAGATAATTTTAATTTCCGGCAGTATAAAAAAAAACTGACCGCTTCGAGAGCATTTACTTGCGAATTCTGCAATTTGGTTTGACTTTCGCTTTGACTTTGCAAATTTTCTCGTTCTTTTTCCAAAAATTCAACTTTATTTTTCAACGCTTTTACTTCGGCTTGCAAATCCCGAATGAACGCTTCTAGCTTACTTTTCGCTGTTTCCACAATATTCAGTAAATCTATAATTTATTCAGCGCATAACTTCCTCCAATCACTTTTCGGCCTTCCAAAAAAAAAGAAATAAATTAAAAATTTATTACTGGATTTGCGTTGCAATTCTTCTTCCTGTTGTCGATATTGTTGTTTGGCTTCCTGTAATTCAATTTCTACTTGAGAAAGTTTTCTTAATGAGTCGTTTGTTTCATTGCGAGCTTCTTCAAGCTGAAAGAAGTATTATCATTCCGTACTGAAACTGGTACCTGTCTCATAGCTCTACTTGTTTTTGAGTTCGTTCTCGAATGCTTTAGGATAATGAAGAAAAAGTCCTCAATTTTAAATTAACTGAAGATTGTATCATTGAAACAAAAATCCTAAAAATTGATAAATATGGCTGTTTGAAGTGCATAAAATCAAAACAAATAAAACGAGGATCAGTTGTATTTGGTGATTCTTGATTAGAACAGTATGATAATTTAGTCCATCGATCAGAACAAAACAAATATTCATTATTTATTTCAGATATCAAAGTTCATCCACTACTTATTTTCGAAAAGAACTACCGGTACCTCTTTAGAAATTGCCACAACTTCTGCTTCCTTTACTAGCAATCGTTTTTCCAGTGCTGTTACTTCATTCTTACATGTTGCAAGTTCTTCTCTACTTCGCTTTGTCTGATCTTGTAACTCTTGGAGGCGATCGTGGAATTCATCTTGCCTGTATGGACTCACTCGTTTATTGGCCGCTAATGATAAAACAAGGATATACTTTGACTTTAAAACTGAATCAGGAACACGACTTTCGCAATATATAACTAAGAGCTACAGTACACAAGCAATTATTGGTCTATCAGTTGTTCGCTGGATGCTTTTATGGAGCTATCTGGAGATTTGTGGGAATTATAACCGAAATTCTATACTTGAAAGTAAATATTACCTTGCCAAAAGTTCTTCCTTGAGGGCCTCTTCATGATCTCGTAACGCTTCAAGTTCTTTTGAATACAGCATTTTAGCTGCTGTTAATTCTGTTTCATATAAACTTTGTGCTCTTCGAAGTTTCATTTCAAATGTCTCTCCTAGTCGCTCCTTCTCAGCTTTCAAGCTTTTTCGTTCTTCTTCTAGTCGTTGAATTTCAATCATATATCTGCAGTAGATATTCGTTAATCAATTACCATCAAATACTTCAGGATGGCTGCCTTGATTCTTCGTGATGTAAATCATCGTTGGCAACTATTTTGTTTAAATATATCTCATAATAACCTACTTCTGTTCCAGATTGAGTAGCTGTGATTCAGAAAAACGCTGTTCCAGCAATTGAATTTCCTTTTGATGTTCTTGGCGTAATTTTTCGAGTGCTTGTTCTTTTTCTCGCTCAAATTTGTCCTAGATTAAATTGGGTTCAAGATCTTACCCAACTTCAGGAAGTATGGAAACTGAGGGAAACGAAAATCGCATTTTTGCATTTCTTTTTTCTTTTATTAATTTCATACTATACTATTAGTGAACCAAATTTTTGCATAAGTTTTAGAAATGAAGAGCCAATTTTTAACAATCCTGTAAATAATTATGATGCTGAAAACGGGTGAAGAACAGTGAATGATACTTGTAAAGCTTGAAAGCTTTTCATCCGAGCTTCAAAATCTTTTTTAGCTCCAAGAACTTCTTCGCTAAGTGCAATAATTCTGCTAGAATATTCTGCTTCCAGTTTTCGTTCTCGTTCTGCTACTCGTTCTCTATATTCACTACAACATATTTGATGAATTTCACAAGTAATATTCTCATTTATGCATAATCGAAGAAAAATTAGTTTTATTGAAACTCTTTCCATAGAATTTTCAATTCATTTGAAAATTTTGTAAAATGACCCACTAGTCTAACCTAAATGTACCCATAACATTATATTTCTGTCGTTCATATTCAGCAACCGTATCTTCCAGTGTTTGTATTTTCTTTTTCAGCTCGCTTTCTCTCCCTCGCGGTGCAGCTGAAGCAAATTTCTCGTTTTATATACAGGAACAAACTAGAGAAAATTTACTTCTATGCAGCTACTTGCAGCGTCTTTAACCACTGAAATTTGGCTGCATATGATGCGAAATCTTTGAAAATGTTTTTTTTTTTTTTTTTTTTTTTTCTAAAATCTATCCCTTGCAAAGGTAAAGACTTTACTTGAAGAAGCCACTTTGAGGATGGAGAATAATTTCGTTGATTCCTCTGAATTGTTTCCCTGATTATTGCTATTGATACTTTGTGCATTGGGTGGTGTTGGCCAAGCGATGATATCAGGTCTTGAATCTCTGATTACATTAGTTTGTGGCGAACAGTTACCACACGTTTCCGTACTACAAGGAATTCGCTCATGTTTCCACACATCTTTTATCTCTTATTGTTGCAGATGAGATATTAGGGAGATTAGTACTGACAAATTAACCAGTTACAGATATAAAACTTAAAATCAAGTTTGCCCTAATTTATAGAAATGAATGGAATGTCCATAATGAATGCTACTTTGAAAAAGTCACAACTCACTTTTATTCCATCTTGTCTTTTACCTCTTAAATTAAACGTTCTGAGAAAACGACATCATTTTAGAATCTCTCATCTTTATCTGTAGTTTTAGGATTTAATATGTTGGTCTTGAGAATTTATTCACACCTGGCGAAGATTATGCTTAGATTCATAACTAAACTGTATACAATTATGAAAACAATTATCTTTAATTTGGTTAGTTATAATGTTTATTTAAGCTAATTTTGATGGACGAAGTTGGAACCTATTTTCGAGTGGCTGAGGTGATTTGCTTTTCCGGCGTGGGGATCTGGTACCATTGCTAGAGATATGAGGTGATATGGACTGAAGGCGGCTGCTCGGTGAACATTCCTCAAATTCATCGGACAGATAACCAAACTGAACATAGACTGATAACTTTCACTTTATTTTTACTTCTTGGACATTCCAAAAAATGAAAATAAATCTTTCTTCTTTTCTTATTAGTTATAAATGATTTATCACAAAAAAAAAAAAAAAAAAAAAAAAAAAAAAAAAAAAAAATAAAATAAATGATTCCAATAAGGAATTATCCACACACAACATTTCGAAGACAGATCTAGTAAATGTATTCATTCTTTCGCATATTTTCGGCAAGCACTGTACGATTTCTATCTGCTAACAGTCTGTGAATGAAGAAATGGAGAAAACAGCCTATTAATTTATAGAAACGCTTTTAATTTAAAAAGAAAACATCAAAAATTTTGTTCTTTCATCAATAATAGCCATGGTGAAGTTAAGGATGGTTCTAACAGAAGGCAACTAAAAATTATTTACAAAAAGAAAAACTTGACTTGCATGTGAATTAATCTAAACAGAAGTTACCATTTCGCGAAAACTTTCAGTCATATCGAATGAATCGTCATCCACAATATTTACAGTACTTTTATCGATTGCTTCAGTTGCAGTGCCAAGAAAACATCAGGAAAATCATACAAATTATCAAGTTTCTATATATTTTCCAATTAGATTAAAAAGGCCTGCTAATAACAAATACCAATTTGTTTCACTCGTTCAGATCAGCATATTTTTTTTCCGTCGATTTGACAATTTATCTAGAAATTTTTCGTGTATGTTGGATGAAGCAAAATGTGATCAAATGATAGTAAATTGGTAATATAAGTCATTATTTAGAATTATAGCCAATGATTTTTTACATTTTGCAAATCATAAAGAGAATTATATAAAAAATTGAAGTAATGTTTAGTAACAAATTTTTTGAGAAATTTTATTTAATTTTTGCCGAATTTCGTATTTGAATTTAGTTCATAAATTAACTTTTCATTATCCATCCACCGTATTCGAATATTTCACATAAAAAAGCTAAAGCCTCTGTAGCATTAATTTTAATATAAGCGAAGATTGGTTTAAAAGGAGAAAGTTAGTCTGAAAAAAAGAGAAAAAAAAAAAGTTAAATGATGGACAAAAGATGGATTGCAAAATCCGTGCTTACGTCTTTCCCGTTTTTTTTGCTGAATGCACTAGCTTCCTACTGAAATCCTGACGTCATTCTTTGCTAAGCCACATAGGTGGACATTTCTCGGTTCTAGCAAAACATATGAAGAAAACACTTGAAGGAGTAGTGATAATGAATTAACAAATGAAAGTTAGTTTTTGTTATCAACGTACGTAATGAAGATTAGGAAATGCAATTTTAGAATAAATAATGTACGAAAAGTGAAATGAGATAGAAATTTTTATGTTATTTTTTTTTTATTGTTCATTGCTATCAGAATAAAGTATCCATGATTCGATTTTTGCTAAAATTATAAGAATGATGAAAATGACAGGAAATAATAAGAGTCATCCGCGCGGTAGTAATAACAACACTTGATGAAATGCCAAAAGATATGGGGAAGCATCTGGCGAAGATCTTAGGGTACACAGAATTAAAAAGTGGTGACACTTGAAAGCGCACATAGAATCTTCGATGAAGATCTGAAAGGCGAAATTCCGAAATTTAGGCTGAAATTATGCGATGGATATGTTTATTCGTAGTAATGATAGCAATAATAGTAGTAATACCTTGTGCCATGAGGAAAGAGGTGTGATCTGAAGTTAGAGAGAGGCTAACTTCGAAGAGATAACACTGTTAAGCTGTGCTTTTCCTGTGCTTCTATCATCTGTAGCACTTTCTATGTGTCATACGTAAAGTGAAGTGAGTCTTGAAGAAGCGACGATGTTCGCCTTCTTGCAATCCATCTGTATCAATTTTCTGGAATATCCTGATCCTGATCCATCTTCATTCACATATTTTCTCAGTCGAGTAGCAATAGACGGAAGACAAACAGACAATTATCACTGAAGTGTACAATTATCACTGCATGCGCCTGTTCCTCATCACATCAATAGTGCTTTCTTTTGAGTGTTATTAACTAATCAGATTATGTTAGACAAGGAGAACAACTGGGAAATCAATTTCTGATATGATCAACTATTGATACAAAATGCAAAATAGCCATAACTATTTACAACTTTATTATTCCAGGTTATTTAAATCCTTCCGGGAATCCGAAGACTGATAAATTTTGTTCGTGGATTTCTAAATTCTTTGCACCGATTCACTTGCATTTAGTTATGAATCTTTTCAAATACTTATTGCATATTCTATTGCTGCCTTCAAGTATGAATATAATTACTTCTAAAATGAGAATTCAGACGTATTCGTTGAGCTGTGCAGGTAGCACAAAAACTTTCATGATCAAATTCAGGCAACAGCTTTGAATTTATTGAGATTGATAGACACTTGCTCACATATTTTTCGATCGCATCTATAACATAGAGATGAAGTTAACAATAAGTGACGCTATGTGGAATGCTGTTACATCGCGATCTGTAGATAAGTATGAAACAATAAATTTGTAAAATATACATTCAGATTGTATCGTATTCAGTGGACTCACTTTGTTTACTAAAATTTTATTTTAAAAAAATTATTTAGCAGCACTGAATTTTGGACATAGTTGCACTTTTAGGATATGGGCTCAGATGGTACCACAAATTGTAAATTATTCTACTAAATGGCATGCGATAATTTAATTGTATTTTGGCAGTAGAGAAAAAAAAAAAGAAGTAATCATTTTGTGAGACATGCCATGATATGATTCATATAAAGCTTCCTTACTTTCTTTCTTGATTCATTTGAAATAATTTTTGCTGAATATCCATTATGTAATATATCGACGGTTTGTTTGTCCAACGTTTAATTTATTAAACAAACTTTTTCTCATTATTCATTTGCAATGATGTCGCATGATATTCGAACTTAAATATTTGAATTCTAGGTTTAATTTATTTGAAAGAAAAGATTATTTCATTGTTCTCAAAATTTGTATACAAACACTTTTTTTTTCTCCTTAAATTTTGTTTAGATTATGAATAAATTTATTTCTAGATACTTATTGAATGAACATCAAAATTAGTTCGGATTAAAAACAGTAGGATACCTTTTCAACGGGGCCAAAGTCATTTTGAATTTTAATTTTGTCATTTAAAAGATAGATTAGTCAGGTAAATCCTGATGAAATGCGAGAAAAGATTACATGAAAAAGAGAAGTGAGGAAAAAAAAAAGCTAGAATAAAATGGAAGAAATTTTGCACTGATAATGAAAGGCGTAAGAGCAAACGAAAAGAAAACAAGCATACGAAGTTGAAAAGTGGCAAAGACATCGTAAATATTTTTTAATATCATTCAAAAGTTAACCAACCAAAATTGTTCGGACGCTCTCTAAATAATGGTTCACTCATCTATTCCGTTGAAAATGGTAAGATGGATTAAGAAGGAAATGATTCAAGTCGTTATAAACAAAAATTAAGAAAAAATAAATCGTCGATTGGATGACTGAACAAGATACAAAAAATATGTTTCAGTGCACTAAATTTTTTGCTCGTGATCAAAGGAGTAAAGTCAATTTGATTTCATTGTTTGAAATTAATTAACAAATTGGTTCTTTTTTAATCATATTATTATCTTTTTTTAAAAAGAAGCATTCGCATATGTTTTCATCAAAAAAAGCCAAATTATTCTTAAATTATAGTAAAGTAGAAAGAAGAAAGGGTGAAGGTTAAGAGAAAAATATATTTCCTTTCAATAGAAGCTATGCTTATTTAAGCAATAATTTCCTTTCAACCCTTTAATTTGTGAATCAAAGTGTTATTTCCGTAGTAATCATTATTGATAAACCATAAGGAACTAATGTCACTTTCAACCTGTTACACATCCTTTTAAGGGCTTCGAGACGAACTGTTTGCTTTGCATTACTTTCCACCTGATTTCTCTCAAACTTCTTTACCTTCATTATATCCAAATATTACAAAGCATATTAGGATGAGTAGTAAACACGAAGTAACCAATATGATACATATCATGCAAACGATGTTTATGATATTGTTCCGAGGAAAATATTTGACGTTATATGTAGAGTTATTGTGGATATTACTGTTGCAAATTACAAGAAATATTACCCCGAAATTGTTTTCTTTTTTTTTTTTTTTCAGTTTACTTCTCACATCTCTTATCTACAAGATAAAAGAATATGAGAGGTAAATTGAGCCGTAGTTTAGACGGCTATTTTTTTTTTCAAATAAAATTTACTTGAATATATTATAAAGTAATAGATTGTGTGTGGCCAGCTATCAGTAGAAGAGAAATAGGAAAGGAGTATTTCACATCACAAATCAAAAAATGTAATTCATTTTTTAAAAACTGTTCCAATGTCGCTTAGTTGTTTAATAATTAAGTGAGAACTCAACGCACTTTCTTTATCTTTCTTTCTATTATGTCCTACTGATAAGGAGTTTTTAGATTTGCCAAAAAGGTCTGTGAAAAAGACAAGGGATGAACGATCATGATAATAAGATCTGAACTGGGGTGCAGGATTTAGGGAAGCGGAAGGATGAGGTGATTATAAAATGTTTCCTCTTTCTGATATAATGTTGATAAATGAGAAATACGATTGATAGATCATAAGGTGTGTGCTGCCTGACACCAATCTTTTCTCCCATTCTAACATCAAAAATTTGTGTAAACCGGAAGGAAAGCAGGCAGGCAATTATCAAATAATTTGCATTCCGTTCAAAATCTATGAATCAAACTATAACAGCAAAAGGCCCTATGCTAACTTAAACATTTCTCTTCCATAACTTGAATTAAATATGAATTGAAACGAACAAAATTTCAATATTATATATTTTGTGAATTTCAAAAGAAGTAAACTTGGGTAAGATTAAATTTTTGTTCGCCGAAGGTTTTTTTTTTTTTTTAATCATGAAATAATGCATCATTTAAACATTATCTTTTGGTTACAACTATTTGACAAACTTTAAATGATTAGCATCAAGTCACAGTGAGCATAACCTTTGTATCAAAAGAACAGCTAACATTTTGAGGACTCGAATGTAAGAAACAAATTAGCCAGGTAGAATTAAATAGACTGAAAGGCAGGATAATACGTATTATGCGGCTAATATTTAACTTTACCTCAAGACGTAAGAACAGTCACCGAAAGATCCTTAACAAATTTAATTTTTTATAAGTTTCTAAGTTTCAAATATTCGTTTCCGTTCTGAAACAATTTTACCTTCAGAAATGATCAAAATTAGTACTATTTTAAATTTAAACATATAAATTAGATTACGATAAATTCATCTCACAGTTAAAATGGATGAATAAGCTGACAATATTGCTTGCTGAAAATCGAAGTACGATTACATCGGATATACATAACTAAATTTCAAAATGCAGAATTACTTAGAATGATATAAGATAGCATAACAAATTTGCTGAATACATGAGCAGAAGTGATTGAGATTCAAGTTGTAATACTTCTCGAAGCGAATTCCAAACACTGACTAAAATATTGGTAAAAGTTGTGTTAAGGAAGATTTGTGCATTTAATAAATAAGAATACTATTCAAAAATAAAAACAGCTGTTAATTTTTCAAAACTTTGTGTCGCACGATATATATACTGCATGTTTCATCTTTCATCTTGAAATTCATATCTTTAAAAATGATTTATATTACTTTGTTTTTACTCCTATTAACAATATTTCATTTTTAAACGCAGATAGATATAAATAAAAATAAGTTCGTATGATGAAATCTATTTTATATTCCACTCTCTCTATTTTAGAGAAAATAGGTATAAAATAGATTTCATCATACGAACTTATTTTATATTCCTCTCTCTTTATTAAAGAAGAACCAAAAAAGGGAGTTCTTCTCTTACAACAAAAATTATTGGGTTTTAGTTTTTTTGAATAATGACGTCGGGTTGGATAAAAAAAAAAAAAAAAAAAAAACTGAAAAAAAAGCACACTTGTGTTTTTTCATTATAATATTTTTTTTTTTTTTTGTTCTTTGTTTTTGTTATAGAATATCATTAAAAAATTTTTTTTTGTAATATAAAATAGATTTTACAACAAAAACATTTGATTTTTTATACTTTGTTTTGAATGATTGGTCTGATTGACTGGTCTTTATATACGACCGTTTTTATTGGTAGTAGTCTACACCGCAAAAGGATGGTAATCACCCATCTTATCATTTTTTGGAAAGTCGTTATCAACAACAATTGATTATCAGCAACAATATAAATTGATAATGGCAGATCTGAATCTTAAACGACTCATTACATAAATTAATAAATTCTGATTTTCCATAACTTTGACGAATTTCTGATTAATTATTGCATAATTCTGTCAGAAATTTGGAAAAAATATGCTTTCAATAATTTTCTTCAAATTATCATTATCTTTTGAAAAACAATCTTTGACGAATAATATTGAATGTTCATACCCCGACATCTCTCGAAATTTCATCAGTTTTTCAGGAACCTATAAGTTCACCGACGTTAATTTTCTTGAATTCTTAAAACTAAATTTGACTTACTTTAAGTTAACACGGAGTTAAATGAAGACTTGTTCATTTTTCAAGTATTATTGACATGTTTCATTTAACAACTTGGTAAAGAGGTTGAATATCGCAAGTAATCTCATCACAAGCATTGCAGAAATATATAGCGTTATTGTCTTATAAAGCATACAATAAAGATTCTTCTATCTATCAGTTATTGTCATTTAATAAATTGTTGTACTCAGTTATATGTTCAGAGCTCGTTTTAAAAATTTTATAGTATTTTGAAAAACTAAAATTTTTGAAAACATTCTAAATAGAGCTTTCAAAACTGAAACTATAAGACCTTTTTTAATCTAATTTGTTGCATCTTTTAGTTTCTTATGGAATTCAGAAAGTTTTATATTTTGTTGATGATTAGAAATCTGAAATAGCAGTGGTCCCGTTCTGAAAGAAATTAATTTTTTTGGAAGATTTAAACAAAAAAAAAAAAAAAGAAAAAAAACGACCATTAATTAACGTAATAAGTAAAATCAGCCTTAAATTGAAACTTTTCAAATTTGAAGGATAATATAAAAATTGATACAAATATGAAGTTGTCAATTATACTACTTATCGTATTTATTGCGGGTTGCATTGCATGGTCGAAAAATGTAAGTTATTTTTCTTAGATAAGTTAAAACAGAGAAGTGAAAGGATCGTCGTAGAGATTTCCACTTTTATGAATAATAGAAATTTCAAGTTGTTTAGCCCTTTTTTAACCTATGTAAAAGTCTGCATCTTATTTCATGAATTTTATATCTTGTTTTGATAAGTTCAATTGCAGATTGATCGGACAGATAATAGTTTGCCAATCGAACAACTGAGTAGAGTTTATCAATCAGTGTTGCGCAAATCAAAACGTAGTCGTAAGTATTTCTTTGATAATTAACATTTCCAATCTTATGGAGTGTAGTATTGGTAAGAATAACTTGATGATTAAGAAGAAAAAAATTTCTACTGAAACATCATATTTCAATTCCTGCTACAGTTTTTAGGTTTCGATCTTATTTTAAGCCCCATTTTTTATCATTCATCCAATTATAATCTCAATAAACAGATACCACCGCAAGATGAATTTGCAGCAAGCATGGGTTTATCATTAGCAGAATATATGGCAAGTCCGCAAAGCCAAGATAACTTCCATTTTATACCAATCATTCGTCGTTGAACAATTCAAACGATCAACTTTCACGATCAACTTTTTCTATGATCCGTTTTTGTAAAAATCGTGTTGTGCGATGTCTGCTAAAACAACATATGAATTGCAAGTATTTTACTTGATTATTGTGTTCACTCTTTTATTATTTCTTCTTTTTATTTGATTTGTGGTTGTGAATGGTGGCGATTATTTTTATTGTTAACAACTTCCCAAACATTCCTCTTTCAGCATATTACCATCTGCTGTTTGCAGCCAAACGTGATATCATTGTATAAAAAATTATTGGCTATAATTTTTCGTGAAGAATCACTTCAAAATTTGGTCAAATGATAGATCACCGTAAGAGAGGAGAACGAGTTCTCTAGAAAGAAATTAATGAAGGGTAATGAAATCTCCGAGAAAATCACAAAAACATCCTAATTCACGAAGCTTTGCAAGTAGAATTAGCTCGCCTTTCATTCAAGCTAATTAGTAACATATGCGAATAACACTTTTTTTTTTTTTAACTACAAAATAATATTACCAAAAACAAAAAAATATTAATGATGCATATATATACAAAGTGAAATTATGGTGATTCTATTTTAGTCTGTAGCCAAAAACCGGTTAAATAAAGTAAAGAGGGAAAAGAGATGAATAGAGTCCTCGGGCAAAAATAAAATTTGCAAAAAGGAATTTGAAGAGTAGAGGAGATGATCCGTTGTTAAGGAAGTGCATGATAATCGACTTGAAAATTTATTAAAAAGTAGAAACAGATAGCTTTAACAAGATGTCATTTATTTTAACCTAAATTCGGCACTTTTCACAATTCAATTATTAACGTTTCTTCAATTCATAAAAAGCAGAGAAAAAGCGAGCGTATGTTCAGATTTGCCATGATAATTTCTAGAAGGAATGTATCTATTTTGCATGCAACTGAATTGGTTTTGTTGAATAACACAATTAGCCATTTGTTCTCGACAATATGGCGACGTAAATATGTTAAATATTGCACTGCTGTAAATAATTTTATGTAGAACAATGAAAAAATGGTACGAAGGAATTAGACAGCATCATAATCATTACATGGTGGTACAAGTAAGCTTGGAGTAACAACGTGTCCATACGAGCGTTCTTCTATTTCATTGAATACCGAAATGAAATCAACATCAAATGTACGATATGTTTTCGGTAAACGTATCATCACATTTTCACCTTTATAATTTCTCAGCGGTTGATCACTAAAAATTTAGTAAAATACTCTGAATAGAACAGTTTTTTGCAATTACAGCAACATTTTACAAAGTCAAGACATTAACATGTGCTTTATCTCAACTATAAAGATTATATGTGAAAGCTTGTTGTGATTACTAGTAAGCAAGTTGAAAGCTTAGACTATAGCACATTAATCATTAAATGTTCCGAAAAACATAATAATTGATTTGTCACAAGTCCTGACTAAGCTTCTCCATAGTTCTCAAAAATATCTTATAGTATTTATACCGTAAACTGAATTAAAAATAAGACTAACGGTGGTAGTCCAACAACATTGGCGCGCACTTGTTTTTCGATTCTGTCCGGAAAATGTCCAATACCAGCGTAGAAATATGTTTCTGAAATCAATGAAGAGCGATATTAAGTTATTATGGATTTCTGCGTCGTTCTTAAATTCACCAAAGATTGTGGAGAAGAACAAAAAAAAAAAAAAAAAAAACTCGCTACATGTATGAACTCTTGAGTAGAATAAAAAAGTTTTTTTTTAAGATGAACACTGGTCAGGACTTCCGGCTGCTTCAGAGACATAACCATCACAGAAAGATACATGATGGTAAAAATAAAAAAGAGTTAAAGAAAAAGAAAAATTTTAAGTCATAAGCAAAAATTTCAGAAACTTGGTAAGTTGGGAATATAAGATTGAAAATATCTATTTTGTGAAGCTTGGATGAATAAAAACCTGATGGACTGTCTCCTTGATTGAATACAAAACTTGGTATGAAAATTGTATTGCAATTCAAAATCTGTACAGGAAGTGATGTAACGTTATGAGACTGACCCAACACTGGACCAATTTCCTGTTCATGCGGTGGATTAATTCCTTTTAGTGATAACAGCGGGATCGTTCTCTATAAACAACTGTTAAAGCTGGTCGGATAAGAGAGCGTTTGTCCGAACTCTAGAATTAGCAAGACCACAAACTTAAAATCCTAAAAGGCCATGAACTAATAATATTTTTGAAGCTTGAATAAATAAGCATTGAAAAAATCTCGAATAATTCTAGTTTTTTTCTTCTTCTTTTTAATCAATTTGATGGAAAAAAATTAAATTCATAAAAATAATGAGCGAACTTGAGCACAATGATCACGTAATGCAATCCATTGATATTCCGTTATCTTTGCACCATTCCTTACTGAAAATGCGACCGTTTTATCCTTAACCAACGGTAACTCAAACCGACGATCGATGTGTACTTTTTCAGTTGCTGTAACTGTTGTCACCGTCCTATGATCCAAGTTATTTTCGTGCTTGTTCTGGAAGTTTAACACTAATTAAGACGTAATTACGACGAAAATTAATGCTTCATAATCTGAAATAAACACTTTTTTTCGAAATCCCATGCGTTTTCCCTTCTTCAGTCTAGGATCTTGGATAACTCGGTATAGCGCTGTGGATTCTCCAAGCAAAGGAGTCATGGTAACTTCAGTATTTTGCGTTGACACAAATACCACAGCTTCCTCTGCTTCGAAGAACTTATTTGTTAATATATAATCATCTGTCGTTGATTTATCATTACCTGCAGATACGAATGAATCTTGTATGTTTCATAAAGATCGTATATTCACAAGCAATATTACCTTTTGTTTCATCAACTTGAAATTGTACCACACATGAAGTATTAAATAATTTTGCTTACATGTTCGTTTGAATCAAATCTACTTACTACAAGTTCGACAATAACGATATCGACTTATAAATGAAATTTTAAAATCAACAGCTGCTTCCAGATTGACAAAACTAAAAATCTACTGGACCACAAATAAACCTTTAATTCGCTTTTCCACAGTTGGTGGCCCTGATGAGTTTTCGTACTGTTTTTGATTTTTTGAATCAAGCATAATCGGAAATCCTTTGTCTTCTGCCTCAAATTTGTTGGATTTTTCGGCTTTCTTTTTATGATGCGCCATTAATTTTTCCTGTGAGTCCTAGTGTTTAGGAATTATGTAATTCAAATTAAATTCGTTGTAGAAAAAAAGGAAAAGAGTTTTCAATATTCTTTACGTTGTGTCATAAAACTGTTTAATTCACTGATTATTGTAATTGCATCATACACTAATTTTAAGCTGAAGTAGTAATTAACCTCCTGTTTAAGTGGATATGCATTTCCTCTATACAGAAAAATATCATTTCCGAATTTTTCACTACTATCACCATTTTTGATAACATCTTTGATTTCATTCCGAATTTTTTCGCCTTGTTTGGTATCATGTTCAATCCCTTCTGCTGTTTTTTTTCTGAAAAAAAGTTGAAACCCTAAATTGGAAGAGTAATCATTTTAACGCAAATTTTAAAATTTATCTCATAAAATTTTAAGAGATATATCGCTAAAAATGCTTTCGAAAAATAATTCCTTTTCATCTGATCTCTCTAGTTGCATGACTTTGATTAACGATATCATTTTTACATTTATTTTAAACTTTGTATTGCCTTGTAAAAAGTTAACATTGATACAAATACTTGCTTCAAAACTTCATTTGGGTGCATTGCAGTCTCCACTTTATCACCATCCTCAAATTTAATATCGACATGGAAATTTTCGGTTCCACTCCTTGTCGATTTAATATTATCAGAATTGACTTCTTTTGTTGACCAGTCAAAAATTATAATTTGAAAAAAAAATACGAAAAATCAGATAGACTGCCACTTCCTAATAGCTCAGGACCATTCTTAATATTAGATCTTAATTTCTAATTGACTTTAAAATTATACTTTCAAAAATCGAGAAAATATGACGTCGATTTTAGTTTAAGAATTATTGAATACTATCAAATTTATTTGTTTCTATCTACCATTGCCTTTCTTTCACCTAGCTTTCCTGTTCACCTTGATTATCTCTTTTCGAATTTCATTTTCTTGTTTCCTCGCCTGCTACGATAGAAAAACAATAAACGAAATTTTAATTACCAGATGTTGTATTTACATTTGCAATGCTGCTATCGATTGCAGGATTTAATTGTCCACCGTCATCTTGAGTTTTCACGGATATTTCACTGCCATCAAAAATATTGGTTCTAAAATAGCGGAAAAAAAAAATGAAAGAAGCTCAGTTTTAACACATGAAATCACGTACAAAGGAGAATTTCAAAAACATACGTATTTGTGTCGAACAGTGTTATCTCATTCATTGATTCGGAAGAAAAATCATCTTGGGTAGTAACGACTGCAGCATTAATTGCATTGGAATTCCTGGAGGTCAAAATGATTCGATAATTTAATGTTAAAATTAATAGATAATTGTTACTGTGACATTTTGTTGGTCCAGATTTACGAAGTGGGTTTGAATTATTACGAATGCTTTAGCGCTACATGTTGCTACATATTAAGATCGTATCTATTCTTATCGATAATTAATATTCGATGTTGAACAGCCGTGCTAAATATAAAACAAACAAACGTGATTAATGCTGCCGATAAATCGATAATTTCAGGACCACTGATTTCTTCGATATGGATGTCTTTTGTTTTCGGAGTAACGCTCTCCGATGAATTCATGTCGATTTCAATTCCCGCAAATGGATCTCTTTGCTGACTCAGTGTCGTCTCTTCGCCATCTTTGTGAATGATTAATGTTAACATGCGTCTTTATAGAATTTATCAAAGTCATTTTTTCTTATACCATTTCCTTCTAAGGTTACAGATCAATATTCTGCAATAATGAAAATTGAAATTTTGCTCGCAACGATTCGGTTTCATATATTTTTTTCGAAATTTCAAAGAAAACCTTTCCGAAGTTCGAGATGATCAAATTGAACGGGACAATTACGTATGCCGCAAACTGTGAAAGGCACTTGACGGGTAAATCGCCTTCTGGTGATGGGCTGGGACGCTACCATAGGTTGTGAGATTGACAAGAAAACACCGCCATTAACGGTATTACGATCAGCCGTTCGTGATGGTCCAATTATCATCGAAGTACCTAGGTTAATAATCATTTTAATGATAATGTGAAAGGAAAACTATCATTGTATTTCGGTAATATTCTATTCCACCAATTGTATTGATCAAAAGCACCGGAATTTTTGGGTTTTTAACAAAATTATTCATAGTGAAGGTAAAGATATGGATGCAAGGATCAACGGATATGTGAAATACCGAACATACATACATCCACGTTGACGTGGATGATGCGTGAAACGATGAAAAATGATGGTATATTCACTAGCAGCATATGCTTCCGCTCGTGTATTACCGTCACTGTAATGAATAGCACCAATTGGTACTCCATAATAAGGGTTGCCGCTGTTCTGACCTGTAAATTATTATAATTAACCGCATATTTTTGTTTTTCCTAATAGGAACAAAGAAGAGTAGTACTTGAGTAATATGCAGTACTTAAAATTTAAAATCAATTAATCTGCATGCCTTTCATTAAGTTGAATTCATTGGTTACGCGAAATATTTGTATCGAATAAAGTATAAACAGTAACGGAATCATCTTCATTAACTGCAATGAGACAGTTGAAATAAAAAATTGGCGAAACTTTTTATCATTGCGCATTTTACTCTACAACGAATGGTAAAAAAAATAAATGCACATTTAGCTTGTTTTGCTTATCCATTATAATTTTCAGATCCAGATTTTCAGGCATTCTTAAAAATTGAAATATTAATGGCAATACAGATAATATGCTTCGGATTGCGAAAAAAAAAAAAAGAAAAAAAAAAGAGAAACAGTTTTGAATTTCGGAAAAAAGTAATAAATGTGAATGAAAGAGTTATTTACAACTATTTATAGTGTTTCAAAAAGTGTGGAATAGAAAGATCTGAAAATAATGTGTCATTTAGGGTGGGATAAAATGGATGTATGTTGTAATAACGTAGTGTGCCGAATTTGAAATGTACTCTCATTAAGAAGAAGTTTGAAGAGGTCATTTTGAATATGACATTTTGGCCATATTGATGATGGCAAGGATAATAACAATGTTATTAGCGTGTGACAGTTTTAGCAGTGTAAAGATGATAAAACCGATGATAGTAATGATAATACAATGCTGCTGCTTTTTTTAATTCTTAATTTTATTTGTTAGATCAATAGGGATGCATGACATAAGTGAAGAAGATGAAAATTGCATACATAATGGCATGGAAACAAGGTCAGTCCCACATATTCCTTTTGAACAAATTTCAAAAAAATAAAAAGGAAATGTTATTTTGACTGTCATTCAGTTGCAAAATCATTCTTTCGTTCCACAACATTTAAAAGAAACATCAGCTCCCAACGAGCAGCATCCATTTGCTATCAAATTAAATTTGTCCTTGCTCATTCCATTTGTTGCAACATCATTCTCACTCTGTTTCATATTGGAATATTATCTTGTTCTCATGAATTTTCTGGACAATGTTTTGAATTAAATAACATATTATACTTATCAGTTATTGTTTCTCAAGATATAACAATTATCAGTTAGATAGCTAATTGTGGTTAGCCATTAAACAGTTAATGTTTTTCATGAATATCTCTCATGTTTATTGTCTGCAAAAAAAAAGAAACTTTAATATTTGCCTACTAATGACGATTGGATCACAGATCTTAAGCTCTTCGTAATTAATTTTATTTTAACAAAACTACTAAATGAGAAATTCCTTTTATCTGATATTCTGACTTTTAATTTCAATCTCATTAAGAATAGAGAACAATTGAGCGAGTAAGTTATATGAATACTTTATATATTATAAGATTTAAACAAAACAAGGGATATTTCGTTTCTGACGTCTGCTGAATTTTCTTTGCAAAGGGGTTTCAATTTCTAATTCAAACTTTGCGTTATTTATTGTCCCAATAGAAAGAGAAAAATCAGCGTATTATAGCTTTATTTAATTACGTTTCATCCTAAAAGATGTGGCATTGTTTTCAAAATAATAAATGCACAATATTTACAAATTTCTGTTCAGATCAGAAATTTTAAGTCGAAACTTTAACATGTAAGGTTAAACAATAGAGGACAAGACAGTCATTAGTAGAAAAACTAGAAAAGCTTTTTTTTTCTTAGGAAATAAAAAGTATAAACATAGACTTTCTCTGGAGGTGAGAACTACGCTTTTTCATGGAGCAATTCATGTAATCAATAATGATGATAACAATGATTTATTATATTATGATAAATTTACTGCGTGGAAATCGCTATCATCGATTGTCAATATTCAGTAATTTTTTTTTTTGAATAATGAAATTACATGATTTTCGAAATTAAAAATGGGTATAAATAATATACAAGGGATTAGGCGATATCACTCATTCTTCCTCTTCCTCCTCTTCTTCTTCAGCTTCTTCATCTAAAAATTTGAATGAAGAATTTAAATAATATAGGAATTCTGGCAAAATTTTAAATTTAGAATCTGAACATACAGCTATTATGAAGCTGATTAATAATTCTCAAATTCTATTTTATAGCTTTTTTCTTTCAAAAAAAAAGCAAATAAGGTTAACCTCCTTCGTCTCCCTCCTCGGCAGCTTCAGCGCCTTCATCTTCTGCAACTTCTTCAGGAGGTGCGGCTTCTTCCACCGGTGCTTCTTGCTTCTTCTCTTCTGCTTCAGCTTTTTCAGCACCTTTTTTGGACCATTCTGGCTTGTCAGTCTTTTTTGCCAATTGCTGAAATCATGAGATAAAGAATGCCATAATTAGGCAAGCATCTTCCTCATGAAATTTTCCAGGCAAATGTATGCAGATGAATATTGAATACAGAATTCTCTTCTTTACAAATAGAAAAAAAAGAACCTTGTTTACGATGTCATCGATGACATTTTCTTTTTTGACTACTTTAAGGTTGGCTCGGAAGTCCTGCTTATCTTCTTTCTGTCCCGCCATTTTCTTGAATCTAAGCAATCACCAATTAAATTTCATGTCATTATAAATTAATAGATTTTGAATTTATGCAGATCTATATAAAATGACCAACAATAGAGGATTACAGTACAAATCAATTCATAATAAAATATTTATCAGCTTAATTGTAAATCTCTTTCAAACCTTACTTATTGTCATATTTCGATACTTTTTTGAGCGTTGGTTTAACGAATTTACCACGAAGATCGTTCACAGCAATTGTAAGTTCATTGATCTGAAAATGCAGATAAAGCATATGAACCCAATCACATTTACGTCTGAAACGGATATTTGAATTTGAATGATGAGAAGAAGTTTTAAATTTTTTGCTTCTAAAAAAAAAAAAAATATATATATATTTTTAAATGAATGAAATTTGTGTACTTCAGCATCCTTAGCCATGACTGCTTGGTTAATATCGTATTTTTCTTCCTCCAGCTTTAGCATATGTTGAAATAACTGATTGTAAATTGCTTCCAATTTCCCTGCCAGATTCATTGATTTTAAATTTTGAAATTTTTTCAGATCAAAAAAGATTCGTTTAATTACCAATACAAAATTTTTTTTATAATTTTAATAGATTCAATACTTCTGCTACTGATAAAATTTTCAGCGAAATTAGTTATTGATGTAAAAAAATTTTGCACAGAATTTAATTTTGTGTTACCGTGATCTTCGATAGTGTCTACATCCGGTAACGGTATTGTGCGTTGTGAGAGGACTTTTTGCCTTTCCTGCTCTTTTAATAATTGTTGCTGTTTCAGATCTTCCGCTGCTTTCATCATGAGTAGTTTCTGAAATTTTGAAAATTTTTATTAAAATCAAATAAATTTTCTTTTTTTGCCATTCTCATTAATTTTAATTTCTGATCAAATTTCATCTATTTTAGAAGTTTGACTTATAGTGTTTTAAACTAATCAATTTCTATAAATTTCTTTATTTATGAACTTACACGAAGTTTCTTCTTCCTTTCTGGGGTTAAAAAACCCTTTTTCGCTTTTTTCTTGCCAGCTTCTTCCAGACGTTTACGCACTTCTGCTTTTTTCATTTCCCTTTCCTCCGCTTTGCGTTTGGCTTCCTGCGGTTATAAGTAAGTACAAATAAATGAAATGAACTACTGATTTGATGACAATGAACCAAAAACAATTGATTTTACTACTAAACTTTTTCACACATTAGTATTAAGAATTTGAAAACTAGCTTCAACTGTAAAGTTAATAATTTTGATTTTAAAATTTCCCCAGTTGAGTGAGTAAACAAAGTCAGAAAAGATTCAAATCCTAAAAAAGTAAAAGCAATTTATAAACTTACGGAGTCATCGTCCTCGCCTAGAGGACCTCCGTGTCGTGGTCGATCCTCACATTCAGGCACTTCGTAGTTTTTATTCTCATCCATGTCTATGCTACAAATATTTATAAGTTTTGATTTTTGCTAGATTTTTTCTGATAAGTAGAATGCCATTCGCAAGCTTTATTATTTTCGAGAAAAAAAGCGGATTCTTTCGTAGTTTTTCAGATACTTTAATTTCAAATATTGACTAAATTTAAAAATAAATTCTCGATTAAAAAAATCTTTTAGCTTGTGCAGGTCCATGAAAAATGTCTCATCATTTCTGAACTTTTTTCTGGAAAATAATGACATAAATGAAAGTAGAATCTAAACATCAAATGTCTTCGGATTCCTGAGGCACCCCGTTTACTGATTCCAAAATCTAATATTCTATTCGCGGCAAAATGTAGAATTTATAATTTAGAATCAAGCAAGCTGAACAAAATTCTGAATCTTATATATATATACATATATTTTTGTACAAATTTTGAATCCTATATTTTTTAGCTTGGATGAAAATGGCTGAACTAAATTTCATTTCCGCAACTTTTTATTCACTCGAAATGCATTGATATTTCCTAAAATTTTCGGATTATTCCTATGAAACCAAAAAAAGTTTTGCAACTGATCGAAGGCAGCAAAAACAATGTAGAAATTGGAAATGATGGAGTCGATTTTTTTAAAGATGAAAGTAAGCAACATAGCATCGTTGCTTTAACAAAATAGAATTTTTGTTGGTAAATTATCTTTAACTACCGCCTCGCTGGGCTAGCATAATGGGAATAACAAAACAGCTGACGTCTCTAAATGAAATGATTTATCACAGCTATGCTTAGGTGGTAGATGAATGAACTGATGATTTTCCTACTCGTCCTCAATTTTTACTGACTATTCACATATTTCTCAACATTAATAATTAACTTTTATATTCCTCAAGGCTATGGTTGTTTCCCTTTCTACTCGCTTATGTCCTCTCTCTCCCTTTCTCCTTCCTATCCCCACCTTAATTATTATCATAATGGATGCATAAATTAACAGAATTGATGCAAAAATTAACAGATAAAAACCAAAATGATAAACAAGTACTAAATGAAAAGTAGAATAATGAAGATTATGAATTTAGATTGTAAATCCGACAACTTTATAGAAACTTTACATTGCTTTTGACGAATTTTATATTAAAAATCGAATCTATCCAAGAAGCACAAACATTCTCAAAAACTTATTCTAGGAAAATGTAAAATTTTTAATAGATAGATATTTTCTGGAGGTTCATGAATTTTAGCTCTCGAGTAACAGAAATCTTTTTACTTTAGCTATTACTACAACAAAATTACGGGGGTGTTTTTGTTTTTTGCTTGGAAGAAATCCAGATGTAGAGCACAAATTTCTCTGCTATTTAGCAAATTTTCGATTATAAGAGATATATGATTGGCTTAAGATTTACAGATTTCAATAACATAAAATCGAAAAAAAAAATGTAGTGATCGTGATCGAAAATTTCTCAATGTTTAAAATACATTTCAATCAGAAATCGAGGTATAATTTTGCAGTTAAATATGATATATGAAACTACAGAAAAGTTCAAATTGCCTAAGGATCATTTTGTAAGTTACCCTGTGGCATAGGTTGATTTACTATAAAGGATAAAAAAATATCCAATAATCACATTTCTTTGTTAAAACAGTGAAATTTGGTCCAAAGATTGTTTCATTTGATAAACAGATATATTTCAAATAAATGTTACAGATTTTTCAATTTTTTGAAATCATAATTCAGTCTACTGATTCAGAATTAGGGATCGATTAACATGGTAGCTTAAAAATCAAGCCATGATTTTAAAAAATTAAAAAGATCTATGCTAGCAAGAATGTCATTCAGAATTATCCAACAATAACAAAACAAAAAAGAAAAAATTTGTTTATACAAGAATGGTGGTGATGAAACGGTGTGAATGGCAAATAAGTAGAACTAAATCATTTGGTGGATAGAAATAATAGTGAGAAAAAGGGAATTTTAGTAAGCTTTATATCGGGATTTAATTCAAAAATTTATCGATTGTGTTTTGGTAACGATGGAATGGTTATCCATCGTAAGCAAGCTTTACTACCGTTTAAACTGAACTATATTTCTTGGAAATGCCTCATCAGACGGTTCTGCTCGTCCTTGCATCCCGACCTGCTCCTCCCTCCTTCTTCTTCATCATTCTCGAATTCCTCTTCTCGAAGAAATTCTTCTCTCTTTCGCTCGCTGAGAGAAGCTATCACTTCAGCTTCAGAGTAAAGACAGCTTTCAGGAAACAGGCAGTAAACTCGAAGACATTTGTTGAGCACACCTAGAAGATGTTACTACTAATCACCATGAAGATGCAGTTGCATCTGTAGCTTCCTGGAAATCACCAAGCACTGCAACAATACTTCTTTCTTCTCCGCTTCAACATCATCGCAGCAAAACGATCGCAACCCACGCCTTTTCGTTTTAACTTCAAAATTCTTAGTTTAGTTTATCTGTTCTTTCATATATCCATCCTATGCAATTTACGTATGAAAGCTTTCCTTAGCAATTCTCACAACTGCTTCTTTTCTTTTCTGAATCTTTTACTTTCAAGCAATCAAATTGCTCTTAAAATGCAACATGATGCAGATAATTTGAAAAGTTTTTCAAAAAAAAAAAAAAAATTTTTTTTCTAAACTTCATGCTTTGGTTAATTCAAACTGATATTTGAACTATAGTTTTGGAGTGTAAAATTTTGTTTTGTTTTTCAAAGTGACTGTAAATTCTATAAATTATCCTAATTCTTTTCTGCTATTAAAAATTGCTATGATTTTTAAATGTCAGCAGAAGCATTTTTGCAAATATACTATTAATCTCGCAAAATTACCACATCCAGATAGCAAGGATCTTGGCAAGTTCATGAAATTCCACCAATTTCTTGAATTTCAATTTCATATCAGTGAGATCAAGAAGGTCTTTTTATGCTTTATAATTTTCATATGAAAAAGGATAGGAATAAATTTCGCTGTAATTCAAGTACTTGAATCACAGCGAGATTTATTCCGAAAGTAATCACTAATTATAGTGAATACTTTACGTAGCTGTTTGAAATTATATCAGTATAATGTCGGTAAGAAAATACATTCGCTAAAAATTATTCAAAAATTTTTCAAATATTTAAACTATTATGGATATGCGTATCATTCATTTTGCATTATGTGTATATCCGTAACTGATCCCAAAAATCGAATAATGCCCGATATCAAGCACGGAGTATGCAAAGCTGCTGATAGGTACTTGATTTGTTGCATATATTTCTATGCACTTCAAACTCAACGACGTACAGAATTCAATCACTGATTTTAAGTTTCAATGTACTACGTCCAGGAATCATTGCAAATTCATCTTATCCATATGCGATTATCCTCTTAAAGACTAAAACTTTATGCTGATAACATTCTCATTCAGACCTTTCGAATTACTTTTTCAATTCCATCTCATTCTTTTTTTCGTTGCTACTTCTTTTCAATTCTTTCTTTTACATTCAGCAACTTTTGTTTTCATCTTTTTCTTTCACTCCTCTCTTTCGCCATCGTCTAAGACTTACTTTCTTGAATAAATTATCCAGACTTCATTACGTTGCTCTTCATCCAGATACCTCCAACTGCATTATATCCAGAGTCATCCGAAGACCACTGCAAAGTAAAATCATGGCAATTTTATTCGCAGCAGTAACTTCCATACAGTAATCATAAATGGGAGAAAAATAGATAATTCATGTGGAAACTATAATACATCGCAATGAATACAAATCTTTCCCAATTTTCCAATATATATCTTTAAATTGAATACTCAAATATTACGGTAAGTCATTACTGAAAATATCGATGATCAAAAAAATGACAACCAAAATACGCCACAATGATGATACTTGAAAATAAATCATCCATTTCATATAACCTCAAAGTTGAACCCATTAAGCAAAAGAATAACGGATACTTTTAAAGCAAGTCCCATCCGATGGTAATTCCCTCAGTTAAATCTGTCAACACTTGATCCCATCATTCCTGCAATGTTTCGTGAATAGTTGGCGCTGAATCTGGAATGGCATACTTCATCACCATATTTTCAGCTATCTATGCTTCATCAACTTTACTGAAAACTCTTCCCTTTTCCCAAACTCAATTCTGTATTTCTTTTGACGAGCAACTGCAACGATGTTAATGAGAGCTTTCTTTAGCATAACCCATCCAGTTCCAGGAAAGTTCAATAATTTTAAATTGAGAAAAGAAAAGAACCTGCGTAATCCTTCGACGATAGTACACATGTTCAATTTCGTAAGAATTAAGGCGAAGTAAGTGTGAAGACGGAAGAGGAAACAGGCAGTGGTATGGTAGCGATTTGAACACTGTTTTGCTTCATGGTTGGAGTGCCAGTTGCCGATGTTACAGAAGTTATTATAAGTGGTTAGATTTTTCCGAGTTCATGTGGGGTTTTGCCTCTCGTTCTCGCTAAATTTCTCCTAAATTTTCACCGGATCTCCTCCTATTTGTTTATTTCGCCGGATGTCACTGGTATTATTAGTCATCTGAAGGCCTGTCACGCATTATCTTAAAAGTTTTTTTTTGCATGGGCTTCACTGAACAGTCCAAATTACTCCAGTCCAGCATTTTCCATTTCTATGCTAACAAGTTTCTACCAAAGCAGAAATCTTATTAGTGCTACTTAAGAATCTTAGCCATGCTATTTAGGTATTGCCAGATACAAATAATTGAACTAATATTATTATTGATATTATTAAGGCTTGAGTTGGATTAATTTGGGATACCAAACATGAAAGACAGGCTTTCCGATTTGCAGCAGGTATATTGATTTGTCATTTAAAATCATTAGCTTTTATTTTTTATTTTTTTTGTTGGCAACAGCCGGGATTATTTCCCAGTGATAATATGATGTGGCTAATCATTAAAACTGACGTGTGACATGTCAAAGGACGCAAGAATGGTAGCCACCAAACAGTTAGTTTGATTTAATTTGGTTGCATTTGGATGTACCGTAATATTTTGTTCAGTTGCAAATTCTAAATTATACTACCGAATAAAATAGTGTTGAAAAATAAGAATAGGCGAAACCTTGGATATTTACAGAGCGCTACGAAGGAGATATCGTTGTCGGCTTTAGTGGAACGACTGGATGAAGAATGGACTGACCCATCCGAAAAAACTAATTTATTAAATAAAGCTAGTAGCAGCAAAGTCGTTGCGGTATGAAAATTTTGTTTTGGCTTCATCATTTCAAGCACTGATTAAATCTTTTAATCCTCTCCGAGTTTGCACACTTTTGATATAAAATTCTTCTCATCATTAAGGAAATATGCAAAAATTCTCTTTACTTTCAAATATGATAATAAGTTTTAAGTTTCTAACGCATGTGGATAGGTTGGTAAATGATATGAATGGAATGGAAACGTTACTGGATGAAATAAAAGATTGGCATTGGAAAATTATTGTGGAACCAGGAGATCATCCTGGTAAACGTCTTTTACCTTATAGATTTTACCGTAATGGAAAGTATAAATGACTGATTATTTGATTGAGTTGGATTGCTCGTATTAAGGCGAACAGTTTTCTGGTTATTCTTCGGAAAATATTTCAATAATGATAATACAGACTTAGAAATAATAGTATTGTAATAGTAAAATTTCTGAAGGCTTTTATGACCATTTTTGGTAAAGGCGATCTTATCACAGGAACTGGTATAGAATAGTTAATTTTTTAGCTCACACGGATTTTCACCATCTGACTAGTTGAAGTAACCTGAAATAAAAATTGCAGAAATGAATGCACAATTAGATGAAGCAGTGGTTTCTTACACGACAATGCTGTATAAAACCGAGGCTGCTCTTAAATGTAAGTGCATGTAATTATTGAAAGTAGATTGTACCAGTTTTCGTCTTTTTATTTTAACTATCTCTTTCGGCCACGATCCAGCAAATCTGTAGGAGACGGTTACGCTTCGCATGTCCGGCTCCAGCTAATCTATATAAATAAAAAATGTAAATGTTCGTTTATTCGAAATCGTAAGTCTCCGAAAGTTCCTAAACACGCGCCTTATCTACACTGATTCAAAATCTTAAATATCAGAAAGTCCATACTTATTGCTTTGAAAATTTGACACAACGCTGAATTTGAATACGCGCATGTTTTATAAACATACGTTGTTGTCGGTCAGTCTGGTTAGTGTTGGGGAAAAAAACTTACTCTGTAATTTGATTTGTAGTTTAGTTGGATTTTAGATTGATTCTTGCTGTCGTAATTTGGCCAAGTCAGTAATAGGTGTAGCGAGATTTTCGGGTCTTGTTTGACAGAAATGAATGCTGTTGAGAAAGGTTTTATTGATGAAAAGTGATGCTTCGTAACAAACAAATATTAGAGAATATACAGGCAAGCTGATCACTGGTTTTTCTTCCCTTTCTCGCTGATAAGGAATATTATTCAAGTGAATTGTCGGATTGTTGCTAGTATTGTGTTTTTTTGAACTGTCGAACTGGAATCCCCGGAACTCCGAACTGTTGCTGTTGCTGCGTCAGTCTTTGTCATTTACCTGTGAATTGAAGCGTTTTGATGGTAAACATGTTTTTCGTCCCTTCGAAACTATGTCACCCCACTTGACCTTTTGTATTTCTTGTTTACAATAATTGCCGTGGCGTATTTGACATCTTTTAGCTTTCGCCCATATTTAAGATATTTAATTTCACCATACTTATAGGTATACAATATTTTTTGTTGTTCAATTGTCTGTGTGGATATAGAGATTGTCTGGTTTGTCAACTCTAGAACACGCAACATATAATTGTCCACGGGAGAAGCAATCGGTCTCTAGACCCAAACCGCACAATTCCAAAGATTGACTCTAGTTTTGTTGATGGTGAATGTAAACGCCAATCGAATTGGGAATCGCAATCTCTTAAACTGAAATGTTGTATCTGTTGGTATCGTAGGAATGCGAAAAATAAGAACATCTTCATCTTTGAAAAGTCCTGCCAAAATTGTTACCTTTAGACATTGTTCATTAATTTTTTGTTGCAAGTCGCGTGCCGTGGCTGGTCGATATTTTGCAACACGATAATTGGGACGCCGATTTTCAATTGCTGTACGTGTAATGGCATCCCTAGCAGATTGAGTGAATTCAAAAATTCTGTTGGATAATTAACAGTTTCATCTGCTTCCACAATAGAGTCGACGGACTTGTATGTGACTGCCTCGTTTTGAATGTTAGACTGAATAATATTGTGAAGTTCATAGAACATTTTTGTTCTTGGCCGCAGGAATAGTTCGTCCACTCAGCCAATCATGATCCGTATAATTTGTTTGAATACTGGGAAATACCTTTCCAACCAACTGTTCTTTTGATGTTACTAAATTGCAGAAGTTATGAGGCAATGAATTTCATCCTAAGGCCAGATCAACCGGCAGATTTCCGATCCCAATTACCAGCAGTTGATATGAGAATATCTCAGCTGATCGATCGTTTTGCAGCTGGTCACATATATTTTAGTTAATTTTAAAGTCTTTACTGTCGCCACAAAGTAGAGTATTTCAGACAAGCATTTATTTCGTCCGCTGGTGTCGATCAAAGAATTACAGATAATATTTGCTTGAAATCTTCTGGAAGCAATATTAATGCATTCCTAAATGGTCTGGTGTTTCCACGCAAAGTTTGCAATGATCGATTAAGAGCTTTGACCTTTTTTTTTGTACATCATGGTACATTCATCCCAAACAATAAGTTTACATTTTGCAATACTTTTCCCATACCGGCTGTTTTAGAAATGTTGCATGTGGAAGTTTCAACGAATTGCATGTTCAGTATCGATAGCAGTGTTGCAGCTATTCCGGGCGATGTAAGAGCTAAGACTATGTCATTTTGGAATCGAATTGCTGTTTGAATCATCTGATTAGGAACGTTTTATCAGTTCCTCTTGGCGCATCTAAAAAAATTTCACCAGCCTCCTTATTGACAGTGTACATTATTTGATCGTAAATGCCTTTTTGCTCAAACATTAGCTTAGGAATATTTGATTGCACATACGATAAAAGATCAGCCATATTGTAATTTTATTCGCGATGCAATTCTACATCGAACGAAGCAGCAGCAGATCGATTCGGTGATGGCATTCCCAGTTGATTGAGAACTTTGTTCGCGATTTGTAAACACAAGTCTTCAATCATTATCAAAGCTTCATTATAGATTTCTGTTGAGGAATCCATCTTCAACGACCGAATTTCTTCTGCGTTGATTCTGCTGAGAACGAAGCAGATCTAAAGCTGCAGAACACGAACGACGTGCCCGTACATCCTGAAGTTTGGTTGCGCGTCGTTTCGCTTGCATTTGAGCCATTCTTTGTCATGTTCGCTCATTTGCTAATGCCCGTTCTTCCTCACTTTGATTTGCAGTTATTCATCGCATTCCTTCCGCTGCTCGAATACGATTGATCTTCTGCAAGACATTATTTGAATGCTTTACATAGATTGCACCTTAACAGTTTTCGAAATAGAATTGTGTGACAGGTTAAAAAAAAAGTATATATATATATATATATATATATAGAAATAGAAACACGCACCTATTTGAAGGCTAAGTTGTATTGAAATTTGAAAGCAATCAATGAAGATTTTTCGAAGTTACGTGGTAAAAACAGTCTAGGTGCGGTCTTTAAATTCAGTCCGCTCACCTACTTCACAAATCAAGAAATAAACGAAAAGCTTAGAAGGGAACATATATATACAAAAATTTTAAATCAGTTATGCGCCTATTCGAATACAATATTGCATGAAAATCTCGGATCAATCGGTGTCTTCTTACTTGCTGTTACCTGTCACAGGTTTAACAAGTAAAAAAAATTAGATATATGTAAATAAAAAAAGCGTCTATTCAAATGCAAAGTTGTATCGAAATTTGAAAGCAGTCGTGATGAGGTTGCAAAGTTATGTGCCAAATAACAGCAGCGTAGCGCGATTTCACTTATTTTTACCTATCACAGGTGTGACAGGTAAAAAAAAAGTAAATATATATAGATTGAAAACGCTCTAATTTCAATGCAATATTGTGTCGGAATTTAAAAAACTGTTTATCCTCATTTTTATTAAGGTTTGAATTCCGAAGTTGAACGGCTGTTCGAGAAACCAACAGATGAAAATACTCAAACTGTCGAGGCACGGATCAGAAGAAATCAGGTGTGCTGCTGGACATTTTCGATCTAAATTTTTGATGTGTATGGGTATATTAGTCATCTTGTAATTGAGTATCATAAATAGCTTTTGAATTATTTTCAAGACTTTCAAATATACTTTGGCCTTTTTTATATTGTAATACAAATTTCAGATAATGACGCTGACAAAAAGGCTCCAAGGTCTACTGATCGCTTTCAATGATGAGCAACTAACATACAAAGATAAATGCAAACGGAAAATTCAGTCATATTTGAAAATTTGTATGCTTCTATTCTTTTTGCTTATGATTTTCATTTTCGCTGTAGTACAGACAGAGTACTGAAGCAAAATAGTAGTTTTTTGTTGCATGTTGAGTTAATTTACTTTGTATCTAAAATAAATTAGCTTAGTTAGTTTACTTACATGCAAGTTTAGCTTCAGTTCAGTGTAATGCTGAAAACTTGTAACCTGTTAAATAATATTACCGTTAGCTGACAATGCGGTGAATGAAGAAGATCTTGAAGCGATCATCGAAAAAGGAACTTTGTTTGAACACACAAAAGTGGTTAGCTTTTTTCTTTTTTTGCGAAATTTATCTTTTATTGAAGCAAGTCATGATGCAAACTATGGGATTTCTGTACGTTAAGTTACTGCATTGTTTATTCTAGCTAATGTTGGCAGAACGAGATAAAAAAGCTCTATATGATGAAGTAAAGACGCGTCACAAGGATATTGTAAAATTAGAAGGCAGTATAAAGGAATTGCATGGCCTATTTGTCGAATTAGCAACTCTCATCCAAAGCCAGGTGTTGTAATTTGTCATTACTAAAGCAGTAATCTTTTTAAAAACTCACAGATCTTAAAAATTTCTTTGCTGAATCATATCTAGTTTAGTTTTCTGCAGAGTGAAATGCTAAATAACATAGAGCGAAATGTTGAACATGCCGTGGAGTATGCGCAGAAAGCTCATACGAACATGGTCAAAGCCAAAAATATGAGAGCAAATGTCCGAAAGGTTGTTCGTATTAAAATTGTTACAATTTTTTTAATCTCACATCCGAAAAATTTCCATAAGTTTTAACTGGAAATCGAAATGTTCTTTTTCTTATTTCGATTTCAGATATGTTGCCTATTTCGTTTATTTCAGAAAAAAATATTTTTGTTGATAGTGATCATCGTTTGCATAATCTTCATATTCTTCGTGGGGACGATGCTGTTTTGCTTCTACGTACCATTTCTATGCCGTTAAAAGGCGAAGATCTCTATGTAACATCATTTCTTGTCTTAAAAATTTTACTACTAACTATGCAAATCACTGCTGCACTATTGATGCCTTTTGGAATTCTTTTTTTTTTTTTTAATGTTTTCTTCGGATCGCATGAATTCCAAAAATAAAATCCTGAAAACTATCAAGTTAAATCTAAATTTTCAGTTCTGAATTGTCAAATTCTGAAATTTAAATTTAGAGTATTTACATCAAGTGTCTATTCCAGTTACAGTGCCTATTTCATCGTCAGCTGAAGTTACATTTATTGCATTGATCCTTCTTACTGTAAAAACTTTGTTATGATTATTTACCGGTCATGTATATTTATAAAGCTCTTTTCTTGATTCCCATTACTTTTCAGTAAAAACTGCCAGTAGCTATCCTTGTTTGGGGGTATGAATTGTCTTCATTGCTTCAAAATGCATTTGAATACAGTCATTAATGAAGAGGAATTTTATTGAGTGAGATGTAAAGTTGAAAACTAAATGTAAAGTTCGAGGAACCAAGAAACAAGGAATTTGAATGATTCGGTTAGTAAATTTATAAATGTTGGGGAATTTGGATTCCGGTTTTTCTTTCTTTTCAGATCTATCATTTACAAATATCAACGTTCGTATCGCATTACTTCCCGTTGTTGCGTCATGATGCTTCAGCAACAGATTCTGCCAATCGAGCCACACCCAAAACTGCTAGTTCAGGTGTTATCTCTGTAATTTAATTATCAAATATAGGCACTGATTTTGAGTGATCTGATTTCTTAGGGCGCATAAGTTCTGAAGTAATGTGTATGGGATCTTTTTTTAACTATCTTCAACGTCAAACGAAAGAATTGAAATAGGCAGTAGGAAGAAAAAAAAATGATGTTCGAGAACTTGACACTTGGTTTTTGGGATTGCTATCAGTTTCCGTAGATTTATAGAATATCATACCTTGGTAGTTCCTCTGAGACCGCTTATTTGATGATAACAGTTGTCTCAGAACACTTTGTTCCGGGCTTGATTCTTCATCGCGTCTTACTGAACTGCAATAATTGCACTTTTGTAAGATACTTTGATGTCAGTGAAGGGGTCGTTCAAGGAGCACACACACTTCATGTTCTGGTTTATTAATAGTTGATTATCTATGCTACTTATAGCAAGTGAATGATAATGTCGATGAAATAGCCGAATTAGTAGGATTCATTCATATAATCAGAAAATAGTTCACCTGCTTCGATGATTAATGATGATAAACTGCGTTTTAAGATTCCATGGATTCGTAAACGGTATCCAAGTAGCATTAACTTTAATGCAGTGCTTATTCACTGCCCTGATTCTGTAATTCATTTCCCTTGAATCACGTTGTCTTAGTACTGAAATTACTTTCTTAAGGAAGTTTATAGCAGGAATGATATTACATGCCAGTATATCAGGATAACGAAGTATATAATTTCTAATACAATTATCTTCCCTTCCAAGATCTGGTTACCAGTTCTATTACTTTTCGTTACTTTCCAGTTACTTCATCTCCATAGTATAACAGTAACAATGTTAGGCTGTTTTCATGTTTTAGTTCGCTTAAGGCATCGGTATTTGCATATTTTAGTTCGTTTTAGATATATACAAGTAACAAACATTATTAAAAGCCAGTTCATGTCGAGAACTCATTAATCTTGATTTCACTTTGTTTGTGAAGAAATTCCTCGGCTATTTGTATTAATTTAAATCACTTACTAAATAGAGCAAGAATTAAAAACCTTGTTTATGATGATAAGCCACGTCAAGTAGATCACCCTCATGGATAAGATCGTAATAATAACATCCAGTGAGATCTTGTGGAAGATGTTTTAGGATGTATGGTAGTCTAAAAAGTAATGTATGATACTAGATGCACAGAAGATCCGAAGTTCGTGATTTATAAAAATGATATGATTTTAATTATATAACAAAATTATTGGATCTGGACGTAAAATTGTAAGATCGCAAAATCATAAAACTGCATACCCAGAACCGCAACGGATAATCTGACCATTTGGTGTTACAGTTATCTGAAATCGCTCTTCTATAGCTGCAATAAAATACAGATTTTATGGAAGTTAAATTTGAAAGGTACAATAATCTTATTAGCTTTAAAAATCTTTAATTTCGAGAATCTTGAAGAGTTCAGTTTGAATTGAATCGTCAAAGTCTGTTTTTTTTTTTATGATTTTCAAGCTCCAGTTTCTACTCTTATCACAAATATTGTTTACTTACGCGATGAAAATAGCTTAATGAGTAGCATCATCAAAACTGGTTTATCAACATGGCGTAGTGAACCGTAGCAATGAAAATATTCATAATTCTGCTCAGAGTGATCCGAATGTCTGTAATTATGACTTTTTTTATAATTAACTTACACTCGAAAGAATGTAAAGTGCAACCACAATTATTTTTTTGAGGTGAATTTTCTACCATCCAAAATTTCTTCATGAGGAAAATTGGAAAGAAATAATATTAACAGGGATTAAAACGGATTCCATATGAAGCAATAATTGAAAAGCTGCAGCATACTTGGAATTATAGACCTGCAGACGGCATGAAAAAGAACGTCGGAAGCCCAGATTCCATTCTACCTTCTGCTTATAATATCCGGTGCTCGAACTTACTGTTTCACAAACTGAATTAAGTATGAAAAATAAGTGACTCATATAATTATGTATCTTCCAAAGTAAAAATCACTTGTAATACAGCAAAAAAAAAAAAAAAGTGGGTAATTAAGCAATGAAATGATGGATAGTTTGATTTTAATAATTTAGTTTTTAACTATTAAATTACACCTGAGTCGCCGGTGTTGACATTCCCGCGGCATTCCATACTGGTTTCCTTTTTGAAAATAGCTGCATCTATTGGGTGTAATATTTCGTACCAGTTTCTGAATAATTATATTGAATAATCATGCATCAATCAATTTAGATTATATATAATAATGATTAAAATAATAATAATAGTGATAAAATCGGTTCACCGACTTCAGCTACCATTTGTAGTCTAAAGTCAAGTTATGAGATTTTAAAGACCGAACGAAACATCGATGGGTCAAGGAAGTGGTGTGTCTCATTATCTCATTCATTCACGATATCTCATTCATATATCAGATATTCATGCGAATAGTGGGATAAAATGTATACGATGAGAGAATTTAAGTTCGAAAATGAAAATTATATTTCAAGATTTTTCTATCAAATTTTTTCCGAATTCCTCTAGTGGGGCGAAAATTTCTAACAACCCATTCATCCATTAGCAGTGTCAGTCAGTCTTCCTAAAGAATTGGTAAAGAAACACGCTGTGAAAAGATGTGAAATACATTATTTTGTTTTATTTAATAACAACTTTAGAGTAAAGGATGTTAATACTGATTGCTACAAATAATACCGAGCTAAAACACCGTCTCCCAAAAATTTACGCATTTCATCGGAAGCGTATAAAATTTTTCCTGATGATATCTCGACTACAGCCACAAAATGCTGAACATTCTGGAAACAACTTTAACTTAAATCATAATTTCTCTTCAGTATAAATGAAGGAGATTTTAAATATAAATTCTACAGAAAACTAGTGCAATTTCACTTTAACAAAAATAAAATGTCTCGGTTTTAAACCTCAAATTTTATAAACTTCTGAAGTCCAAATAAGATTAAGATAGTAATTTCAAACATTTTTGAGAAGAGTCAGCAAATCGCTGAAGATGACATGATTCGCACAACAATCACGGTTCAATTCTTTATCATTCGATGTTCCTGAAAAGCTAAAACATCTATTTAACCTTACATTTCTAGTTTGTGGCAATTTTTGAGTTCCTCGATTTTTCTTTCGCGGAACTTAATATTATATCTTCCGATCTTATTCAAAATTTTTACATTTGTCGTAGTTCATTTTTTACAGAAAAGAAGTGCAATGAATCGCATTCTTTCAGTTGAGTTGCAGTTGCGTATAGCTGCTACTAAAATTAAGTAACATTCATACTCATTGTGCTAATGTGATCAAGTGCAAGCCGCAGCAGGGAAAGCTTATCAAGTTTCCGACGAAATGTTGACGGTATCAGTGTAGCCAGTTGTCCCATTAATTCATTCATCCGATCACGGCGTCGCTTTTCGATTTCGGAATGGTTATTGTTGTTAGAGATACGATTTGCCAACGGTGAATTTGGAGCAAAATCCATCCAGTCATCATCACTGGAATAAATTTCCGGAAAATTTTAACACATTATAGGTGCAAAAACCAGTTATAAAATTACTTCACTTTTTGTCTTTATGACTTAGCAGTTACCGTATTATCTTTGGATATATTGTTATGCATGGTGATGCATCATCAATACAAGGAGTTTCAAAATATTTTAATCACTGTAATGTATCTCTTGGTATAGTACAATTATGACAAGGAATCTTACTCCAAGCTTATTTTTAATTCGTTCTTTGGACAGTAATCAGTGATCGGAAATATTTGATAAAATAATAAAGAAGAATGGAGCTGAATTTATATAAAAGTATGACAAGTAAATGAAAACGAAATTTCGAAAAGAATACAATGCAACATTAAAATAAATGAACAAGAAATGGTTTACACGAAACAGCTTTTAAAAGGTTACTTCAAGTAAAATATTAGTTATTATTTCAAAATATTATTATTTCACAGGTTTATATACCATTTTTTGTAAGGAACTACAATATTATCTAATCAGCTTTTCCAAAATTATTCTCCTCGTAATTCCTCAGCTGTAAACGGGGTTCATTCGTTTAACAAATAATGGATATTCAAAATTTTCTTTTTCTTTTTTTTAAATAATTCAGTAAGATTTGTAATTTCTTTTTTTAAATAATTCAGTAAGATTTGTAATTTGTAATCTGGCAAGCAAGTTAAGGATACTGCAGCGTATTATTTCATCGCGGTATGTTTAGTGCCATTGTCACCTGTCACTTGTTTAGCCATATCAGCACTCTCATTTTGTACGACAGCATAGTAATCAGTGGTGCAAAACTTGATATTTCAATATTTGCATCAGTTTTTCGCATCTTGCAATAAAATTATACAGTGCTGCGCTGTCGTAAGAAGAGTTGTGGAGTATGTGAGAAGTTGCTTCTCGAAGTGATATGGAGGGGAGACTGGAGAGATGCATTAACAATGGGTGAAGAATTTGTAGCGTTGGGTCGGTCTATCATATGTCATCATTGATGATGATACAATCATCGATTATCCTCAGCTTACAGTTCTTTATCTGTCTATTTCATTCCCAATGACAGCTTCCTTAACTTCACCACTGGCCATAGTTCTGGCTATCAATTCGTCTATCTCTTATTCATGAACAATATTGAGACCAGATGAGGTGAGGCAGTATCAAAAGTCATTCGTTTGAATCGATGTCATCGACAGTAAGAAGAGTGAGTCTCCCTTAACTGTTGGAAAGCTATCCTCAATGTTTTATTTGCATCGCCATCGTTTGTCTATTTGTCATGTCCGTCAATCGCTGTGGTTTGATAAATGATTGCAGGTGTAAATTAAACTATTTTTATCCAATAATGCAACTTACCCCTCATATTATTAGGAGATGTATGTATGTGTGTGTATGTTTGATACATAATAAAAATCCTAAATTTGATAGAATCTTCCAAAGATCCGAACTATTATAAGTTGATTGTGGTACTATTTAATGAGGAATAACAATTTGGTTAGAATCATCAAAAATCTCCTAAAGATTATTCTTAGTTTCAATTACTGATAGATTGTTTCGTATCCTAATTTATCCAATAAGTCCAACTGATAGCCGTAAGATTATCTAATTAGGCCTATCAGATAAATTAACTTAGCTATAATATGACAATGATCTCAATTTGTCACCAAAAGCCGCAAATCTTTTTCCACTCTTCAACTTTCTTCTCCTCCTCCATTATGGAGTATTACAAGCATATAGGTCAAGAATCAACTCCGGAATTACCAGTTTTGGTATCCGAATATTTATTACCTGAATATTTCGCTTTCTCGCAAGGTTAAAAAGAACATTTCGTCGAAGCAATATTTGTCTGTCTTTCTACCGTACTGTGAAAGACGGCCAGATATTCACTTGCATTTCAAGTTGAATTTTTCATTATTCTAACAGCTTATTAGATCTTTTTTGAACAAGCACTGAAGACTCAGCAATATCACTGACAACTATAAGAGTGGCTTTATCCTCCAAAATGGAGTTTTAGTGTAAGAACTTGCAGTAAGAAGCAAGATAATAATTTACCTTACAAATGTTCATCGATATTTGTTACCTGACAAGTGATATTTAAAAAAGATTTTCACGTTCATTTATATGTGACTACCTATCGAAATATATTTCTTTGCTTTCTAGATAGATATTCATTGATGAGACACAATTGACTATAACATGGGGTTTTCCTGGTTTGGCAGTAAGTTCCAAATTTCCTTTTAAAATTTCGAAATTATCGATTAGACACTATTGCCTACCCATCTTTACCCGAAACAGTAAATGGAACAGTTAGTCCCTGAAGGTGGAGCTAGGGTGAATCGTCTGACCTCTGTTGCTCTAATCCTAAATGTGGGTAGGTAGGATAGTGTGCTCCACTAAGCTGCTGCAGTGGGTCGCGCGCATAGATTCTTGCTCCATAGGTCAGAGGGCAATAACAACAGAGCATGAATGATGATAGATTCACTGTTGAGTAGTAGTAGCAGTCATAGTTCGCGCAACTCAATACTCTTTCCCATTCAGTTCTATTCTATCCTATTCTGTGTCCCTCCATCCTTTCCTCCTCCTGCTTGTCACCCAATGTCACCAAGTATTGCTAACTAACCTAAGTGGCAATTGGATGACCCCTTTTTGTCCATCTTTTCATAGGCTTGCACCACCATTTCGTCATTTTTTTCACCCTCCTGCGCATCATCTAAATCTATTGTATGCACTTCCTATCTTTGCTTTTCTTTCTCTAAACACTGAAAAATTTTGTGAAATTTCGACTGAAATCTATTAATATGAACGCTTTTATTTGTTTCAATTTAAAGTCAATTTAAAGAACAGATTTTTCAAAATTTAGAAGGAATTTTCGAAATTCAAAAAGACTAATGATCTATTCTCTCTTTTGTAAGCTTTCGATTGGAAAAATGATTAGTACCTTTTCATGGTATTTTCTGCCTTTAGAAAGTCCAATTCGTATACTGGCTTTTTTTTTTTAGTAGCCAGTGTGATATGATATCAGTATTTCTAAATCTTCCTCATAATCTTTTTTTAGCTTAGCACTATTTGCCTTCACCTTTCAATACTCGGTAAATTAAGTTACAACGCAAGAGTATCCTAATCTTCATACCGAACAATAATCTTTGATGTGATTTAGAAAAAATTACGCCAATAATTCTTTACTTTCATCTGATTTTTATAAACTGACATGAATTCATCACAATTCTCTAATTTATCTAAATTAAGATCCGTGTTGGTCAGCTCTTATATTTTGCAAAATATAAAGCCAACATAGGTTCCTAGCCAGGCTATTCTTCATCCTCTAACGATCCTTAAAAAAACAAGTGGCAAATTTTGGCAAAATAATAAGATATAATGGCGGAACAATCAATAGTTGGTTTTTGTCGATGATACCAATAAATATAATTGATAATAATAATTCAGTCGGAAAGGAATGCCATATCACAAGCCTAATGATTATTGCTTATCTATTTGCAGAACGTTTTATCAATTCCGTGTGCACGACTAAAATTTATTCACCTTCTTCCGGCAAAATTATAATTTTTTTCGACATTTGAAAAATTAAGTCTACCCAACTTCTGCGATAAATTTAGCCTGGAATATCTATGGAATAAAGTTCATATTACTGGATGTTGGTACCAAGTACTAGATTTGAATTCTGAAAGTGATCTCATTCCAAGTGCCATAAAAGTGTTTGTAAAGTATGCTGGGCATACCATTTCTGGATAGTGCATTTCTGAAGATATTTTCACCAACAACATATGACGATCGTATCGACCGACTTAATTATTTTGTCACAAGCTCTTTATTAACTTTTTTTGCAATCCTTGTCTCAGCGAAACAGTAAGTTAATTCTTGAGTTTTCTTTGAAATTCAGTTTTTCTTCTACAGTTTTGTTGTAAATTCAAAATGGAACAATCACTACGCAATGGTGATACTAATTATTCGGAAACTTGGATATTCCAGATATGTGGGCTCGCCAATACAATGTTGGGTACCTATGGAATTTAAAAGTGGATGGGAACAATATACAGAGGATTACTGCTTCATACAGGTCTGCTACCATATTTTTTATTCAAGCCTGAATTTATTAAAATAAATGCTAAAGTCATTGCCAATATTTCAAATTTATTTGACATTGAAGTATTATTGTTTGGTTCCATGTGTTTGATTATGTGACTTTTTTATCGGTTTTCTATTAATGGAAATAATAGATATGCAAATGCTTTTTGAAATGAAACATTGGAAAGTTTGAGAGACTATTTAACCTTATAATTCTATATAATTATGGTAAACAGCTATTAAAATTGCATTCAATATAGAACACCTACTGGGTCCACTTTGACGATCCAGTACCGGAAGATGTGAATGATCGTCATGGAGCTGAAATTGGTTACTATCAGTGGGTGCCAATTATGTTAGTGCTACAGGCACTAATGTTTTTCATCCCAGAATGGATATGGAAAACTCTCAACAAACAGAGTGGTTAGCTATTTTTGCGCACCTCTTTTTTTCAAATTCTTAAGCACTGAAAGTCGATCGAGCGTTTCTTTTTTATCTGAGTTTTTTTTTGTTTTTTGTTTTTTGTTTTTGTTTATCTTTTTTTTTGTTAGACCTAAATCCATTTTCTGATTCCAGTCGATCAAAGAAATAAATATAATTACCATAAATATTAAGCAAGAAATGAATATTTTTAAATATAAATGGGAATAAATTTCATTCCAAAAATAGCCTTTTAACTCATTAAATTATTGACAAATAGGATATACGAAATCCTGAAAAATTTAAACTTTCTGCGTATTTCAGGCCTCGATTTGGATACAATAGTAAAAGGAGCAAAAAATCTACGAACATCAAAATGTAGTGAACGGAAAAAGGAACTGGAAAAATTAGCATTATATGTTGAAGAATGCCTAGAATTCGATACACCCCATCACCAAAATCGTTACTTCTGTTTTAATTACGGCTATTCATTGGGCTCCTATGTCACCTTACTGTACCTATTCATAAAATCACTTTTTGTTATCAACATATTCAGCCAATTTGTGATCCTCAATAATTTCCTTGGTACCAGTCACAGTCTCTGGGGATTCCAGGTAATTTTCTTTTTTTTTTCTTCCTTTCTTTTTTTACTCAACAGCTAATCTGAATTTCGTGATCTGCAAATTATGCAGTGTTGCAAGACTAAAGTTGTAAGGAAAAATCATAGATAAGTTAAATAGAGAAGTGAGAACTTTAGATATTGCTGGATCTATGGCAAGGCCGGGAATGGCTGGATTCCGGTGCATTTCCGCGCGTAACAATGTGCGATTTCAAAGTCCGACGCTTAGCAAATATTCATCGGTATTCGGTACAGTGCGTTCTAATGATCAATATGTTCAATGAAAAAATCTATCTTTTTATCTGGTTCGCTAACTATTTCAAATAGAAAATAAAAATTGGAGAGGTCAATACGATAACATTTAAAAATTCCAATCCCAGTTACATGCCATATGCTTACTTATTGAACTAATCTATAAGAGAAACATTGCGGTGCAGGGAGCCATGGTACCTCCAACAACTGGTAAGGTTGTGATCTACTGAGTAAGTGTCGCAGTGATTTCGATATCCGATAGGGGAGATTTGAGGCAGAAATGGTTGTAACCTAAGAATCTTGTCAGACTGTCGAAATATATAACGAACGATCAATTTAAGATAATTTTATAAAAATAAAAAGCAAAATCTACATATGGCGAATAAACTTTAAAAAAACAAGTAATGCTTTTAATCAAGTTTACTGGTTTTCAAACTTAGAAAGCAAAAAAGAATGCATCAGTCGCAGTAATCAAGAAAGCAATTACATTCAATTATTCTTTTTTTACCAGCAAAATTGACCACCAATACTTTAAATTTTCTCATCCATTAAAACGTAGATGCTATTCAAAAAGAAATAAATTTTTACAGGTATTGGTTTCTGTTTGTTGCTGCATCCACACTACTTAATTTTATCTACTTCGTTTATAATACCACATTGGCCTCAAATCGAGAACGTACGGCACGAATGCTCCTTTTACATATAAAGCTAGAGGAAACCCCTATGGACCAAGCAATATTGCGTCGTTTTGTACATAAAGCACTGCGGCCAGGTTTGTCACTATCATTTTTGTACTAGTTTCTATCGTTAATCTTGAAATATAAAATTCTGAAATCACTGCTTAAACATCAGTTAGCCTTCTCAGAATTGGTTATCGGTTAAGTGGAAAGACAAAATTTTAATTCAGTCATTAGTTTTTCATCAATAAAATCTTTACTAAGTTTCGAAATTTCTTAGAAAAACAGGGTGAGAGCGTGCAAGCTCTGAAGACACACTTTCATGCTGCTACAATTTCAGTTGCAAATTTTATGCCGGACAACTAATAGCTACTAAATTTCTTAAAGAAATTTAATCAACCATTCTAGACGGTGTACTACTTTTGCGATTTGTTGATATGTATGCTGGTGGTATGATGGCACGTGATCTTTGTGGACAACTTTTTGCCGATTTTTATCGGGAACAATATCATCGTGCAATTGGTAGCCATACAACAAAAAGCTCGTCACCAGGTCCTGATGATGGTTTTACTGAAACACAGTATGATCCGGAAAAAGTAAGCCGCCAGAAGTTTTCCGACTTATCTTCAATTTAGTGAGATAGGTTACATATTGATACTTTTTCTCAGACAGTGAGTAAATGAAATACTGGAATATATAAGATGAAAAGAAGGAATCCGAACTTTTTGATTTGATGCTTTCTTCCCAGATAAAATTGGAATTCATTCTGGAAAAGAAAACTGAAAACAATTTTGGAATGATTACTACCAATTTTCATCTGTCGAAAAAAGTGGAAAAGTAGAAGTGAGCTACAAGATACAATTCGTCCGAAGAAATGTTACCTTTTTCAGACTTGCTAGATCGGTTCTAAATTTTACCAATTGTTAATCTTTATAATTTGCAGTTACATGACCCACTGATGCAACCAGATACATTTACACGAGCGATCAAAGGCAAAGCCTCGTGAAGAACCTATGGTCAGATATTGTGGCACCTATTAATAAAACTTGAATTGCTTCCTCGGAGTGATTCTCATATGGTGTTGGGTATATCAAATTTCTGTTATTTTTTCCAGAAGGTAGTAAGATTTCTGTAATTTATGCTAAACTAGAAACTGAAATTTTGCTTTTGTTGAATTGACAAATTGAGAAATCCTTATTCTCATTCATTTAACAGAATCTATTAAACTGTTAACTTTTCTTATTGATAAAATTGTTAAGACTTGAACTGAATCGAAAAGCAGTCCTTCCGACTTGATTAATAGAATAAGTATTTTGTGTCAATGGAAGTTGCGGAAAGAGATTATTTAGACTTCAGAAAAAAATAGAACTGAAGAGCTTTTTATTAACATTTCTGGTCTTATAAAATCGCTCGGTTTTCACTATTCGCTTAATTTCAGTTTGATTTTTCTTTTTTTTTTTCTCCGTTTCATTGCTGAGATGTTTTTCTAGATGATTGTAAATGTTTATTATCACTTTACAGCTTTTTCCAGAAATTTTACCTCGTAAAGGGAAAAACTCTGAAACAGAGTAGCACATCTACTGGAAACTCAATGTTTTTTATCAACCTATTTCCTATCTATTTTTGTTCTTTTTTTTGTTAAGCATTTTCGAAATTTCTAATCACTTTTCACTTGTTTTCTTTAATTCAAATACACTAATTTCAAAATGTAGGATCTTTTTTTGCACTTGACGTTATAACTTTTTGTTAATTAACACTTAAAGACTACTATACTTCTCTTTATAACTCAATATTCAATTTAAAAAAAATTACATAGAATGCCTGTAGTTTATGGTTTTGGCAGTATATTTGAAAATCTCATTATGGATGTATGGAATCGATATAAAGACGAAATATAGTGTTCAAAAGTTGAAATCAAATTACTAAATAATTTGATATGACTTACGTCACATTACAATCCCCAAACTCATCATCGTGTATTTTTCCAGTCATTTTAGCGAATTTCGTCGAATTTGTTTCCTGAAAATTTCTTGCAGATTAATTTTAAATGAAGTTATCAAGTATAATCGTTTAATACTTATTACATTCTGAATTTTTCTGTCACATTCAGCCGGTTGCAAATATTGTCACATTCTTGATAAGTTGTGGCAATTTTAGAATTTTCCCAAATCAGAAAACGGTTAAATATGAGTGATTTATGTTTTATGGCTATTTCATTTCCTGTCCATGCAGATGTAATTTACAACGAAATAGGTTCCCCAACGTTAACTTCCTTCTTAGTTCCAGTCGGTATTTTTTAGAATTTCCATCCAAATAATCATAAGTATGATTAAGTTTTCGGGATCCCGCCAAAACTATTCTCGCAAAATGCAATTCCTATTTGTCATTTCATAAAATTCCAACAAGTAATACTAATTATGATCAAATATGCTTTCCAAAATTAAATGATATTCATATTTCACAGAATTACTGTTGCAAACTTATTCATTGCTAAAAGTAAATTGTTATTGTTTTGAAGATTTGCTTGTTGGTGTAAATCACCTAATTTAACTGCGAGACGTGGCACCGGCTTTACATACATGTCAACTTCGAAAAGCACAAAAGTTTGAAATTAAAACCACCCTATGATTTTAGGCTTCTCGAGAATCACTTATAATCTGTTAATTTCTTCAGCATAAAATTCATAATTTGAAACAATTTAGAATCAGATTTCAAAAACTGAAAGCAGAGGGAAATGGTTACCTTGGAAATAAAAGTATTCTGGCAATGCCTTGGAATGATTCCTGCTTTTCAATAATTACCGGAATTGATTAGCAGTTAAAGGTGACGTGGTTTTGCAGTTCGCAGGAATGATAGAGCATGCACATTTTGAAGGTCACAGTTCTTAAAAGTTCGCAATACCGGTTTTTGATGCATCCATTTCGAAAGTGGTATGCATCTCCAGTGCAATTTAAGCGGTCTCAAGGAATGTTCAGGTGATCCAGATTGTGTTTCCAACCTGGATAACTTACAAATCTTTGCACAAAGCATGCAATCGGCGAAGGCACGAATGAGATACTTCCGAAATGATGATCAAAGGATGAATTGAGAAGTGTACTACAGAAGAGGGAGTTTCGAGTTTTAGCATTCATAATTTCCCAATAAAAAATTGACAATCTTATTTCCTTCTGGCACCAGTCAATTCATTAATCACATGAGTGGCACGATGGAAGTATACTTCATATCGATTATTTCAAGCTTTTTAATTGTTTTTATATTTCAAGCTAATCGTAGTATCTTACAAACTATGAGAAATGTAATAATATCGATAGATAATATTGCCCTCTTATGGCGGGTTTTACAAGCATTCAAATTTAATCAGGAGAGAAGGAAATTTCTCAATGATTTATTTGTTCGTGAATTTATCACTTCACGATATATCGTCAAGTGGCAAAGATCACAGAGATTTGCAACAACTCCAAGTTAGATATAAAAATCGAGATTTCTTGTTAGACAGCACAATGGCACATAGAGCATGCCAAGTTAAAATCATCAAATACAGCCGTTTAACCTCTTATTTATATCCATAAGCTGCAGAAATTTTCATTTGCTTTGTGTAAAAATATTAATAACTTTACGTTATGTACATTGATGAATTTTATTTGATAATAAATCGTAACAAATGTATACAAAGATGACAAAACATAACCCAAGCAAGAATGATCCACGCTCTTTTTGCTACATGCCTTGAGTGACTACGACAATTGTTTTCAAGATTTTCTTGTCTGTTACATCATATGTTGAGATAGTATAAAGACATGTTTTGAAATTATTCCTGCAAAAAAATCGAAAATGTATTCTAGAGTGGTAACTTGGAGCAACAACGTCTTGTACTTATCTATTATTTGGATAATTGAAGGATGCCAAAATGTGTTATTCTTGAATTGTCTTTCCCTAGATTAGTGTTAGTCGAACTATATCTCTTAAATTCTCTTGCAGGAAGCAGGGAATGAACTCGGATATTTATATCCATTTTGCTGGAACCGCAGAACAAAATTATAAATTAAACTGAATTGAGTAAATTCAGCACATTCACCAGTACACCATTATAATACTCTAGTTGAGTGAGAAAAATAATGCAAATTTATCTGCAAATTTATCTGTACCATGGATTTTCTCGATTTTTTTATCGCACATCTTTCATAACATTATTACTGCAAATGAAAAGAAAAGTAGTACCACATACGATAATACCTTGATTCGGAAATCTCTACTAGGATAGAAGTAGAGATCCACAAGCATTTCTTTGGATCTGTCATGAAGGCATCAATTTCAAAGTTATTGGATCGAACATGTCCGGAAATCGATCAAATTTTTGAGCAAAAATTGCTAACTGTAAAAGGAATTGTCACCATTACAAAATTTCAAATCGTTGCAGAATTATAGATGTATGATTAGTTCAAATTAATTAGTTCTCAAACTTCTTACAGTTCATAGTTCTGAACTAGTCGAAATTATAAAGCCTTACAATAGAACTCTCATTTTTTTGTGTAATTTATTACGAATTTCAAAAATGAATTACATCCTCGTCTGCAACATTTGAAATCGAAAGTTCGGCTATGGTTGAAAAATTGATTGCCACCGGTTCATTTGGATCACCCGGTAGGCTTTTTAACATTTCCATGGAATCAAAAACTTGCCCTTTATACAGTAAGCAAATCGCCATGTTGTTGCACAGCTAAAAATTTTAAGGAAACAATATCTTAGAGAAAATAAGAGAAAAAATAATTTAAAAAAAGTAATTTTATTATTGCTTTATGTAAACATGATACTGACTAATCGGACAAAATATCTATTAAAAGATCACGAATATATATATATATATATATATATATGGTTCAAAAAACAAACTATTGGAACTCATATCTAAGGTTTGGAAAACAGGTTATCAGAATTTATGTAGAGCTGAACTCAGTTTTCGTTTTCACTTTGTTTAATACAAATATATAGTAAAAGTAATCCAAATTACAGGACTTCGGAAGAAGAGAAAGAATTCAGATATTTCTGCAAGATTTCATAAGCTTCGTTATAGTTGCCATAAAATATACATTTCAAGCACCTAAAACATTCAATTTTTGTTCCTCATAATGTACCATTCATGACACATTTCACAATCGAACTAAATTTAGAATCAGCAAAAACTTCTGAACAAAACAATGATTGAGCAACATGCCTATGTAAGATTTGATCGTCATGGATTGATGCAGTGATTTCATTTGAATAATACTCTAATTTTTTTGGATCACCGATAGCCACCGCCATTCTCATTAACATCAATTTCAGAGCTGTCTGTTGCTCAGAACTCAATTCAACTGCTTTTGACAAACGATTATACAGGATCATAGAGGTTGAATACTCCTGTAACAATAAAAAATTTTTTGTAAGAGCATTCGTCAGATTTAATGCATAATGATTAATTTATCCTTTTCAATGAAACACTACCTATCGTCCTAGAATAATTCTTCAAAGAATTTATTTCATTTTTCTTTTTATTTCAAAAAAAAAAAAAAAAAAAGCTAAATATATACTTTTAAAAAATACAAACTACGTGCACGCATTTTTTGAACGGCTAACAAACGATCCTTCCATATTTCGAAGAAATGTTCGCTTCTGCTCACCGAATTATTTAGAACCTATAAAGTCAATCTTGATTTAAATTTCCACAACAATTAATATCACCGCAAAAACATGAAAATTCGACAAAAAGTGTAACCTAGAGTTACTTTGTTAACATTTTTCTCCAGCCTGTCAATTCTTACTAAAGTTGCCCATGGGTTAGAAGTGAAACGTAATGCCTCGGCATGAATCAAGCGCATACTGAATAGCACCAAACTTCCTAAAACTAAACGAATTAAAAAAAAAAAAGTCCAATTTCTTCCAATAATCAGAAACAAATTTGGCGATGTCAGTAATTTCTAAAAATTTGAAAATCGTTTCATTCGTTCTATGTTGTTTTTTTTTTTTTATTTTTTTAAAATAAATATCTTATGAATGCGACTAGGGCATTACAAAAATCTGGCACACTTTTGATACCTGAATGTATACCTTTGCAACTTTTTGAATAGAGATTGGGGTAATACTGATAGAACAGATCTGGTGCATCCAGTTCTTCAAAAGGTATCAACTCATCATTTAATAATGTATACAGTTTTAAAGCCATAAGTAACTGAAAACGGCATGCCCACACCTATGACGAGAATAAAATCAACAAATTGGGAAAAATTTACTACATAAGTCATATTTTAGTACGATTCAGCTTAAAGTTGATTGTGCACCGATAAAAATCAATCACGCCCATACCATTTATTAAACTGCTAATTATATCAAAATACAATCGAGCATACATTAAGGCAAGATATTGCAAAAAAATCCAGCATCTATTTTCATGTAATAATATTCCAAAAGTAAACCTTCAAACTATACTCCGTATTACTCGAAGGCTGGCCGGCCATCCCGAACCCTTGATTAATTTTTGTTAACAATTCAGCAGTTAAGTTTACGGCAGCTCGAAGATGTCCATCGGCCTACAAATTTTCATACAATTAGCGGAAAAATATTTACAGTCGACAACGCACTAGAATGGAATGATGGTGATTATACTTTCCAGGACCAAGATTATGGAATATAAGCCAGTGATATTCAGCATACCACTGTTTAAATCCTTTTGAACTTCCCTTTTGGTAAATATTTTCCACAATGTCATGAAAATTTTTTTTATTAAAAACATTTGTTATAAATTCTTTTTCAGTCAACCGATCTGAGAATTTTATCACAAAAAAAAAGAAACCAACAATGAGAAGATGAACCCCGTTCATATCTTTGGGGACTGACGGTCGAACGACAGTTTTATTCAATTTCTGCTGCAGCATATTGGCCATCAAATCAGGTAAAGTTATAGTCGTCCTGAAAAAAATAATAGACGATTTCAAGACCCAAATGCCAGTACCTATAAACAAAACTTCGTAAAATCGCAAAAAACGAAATGAAATCTGTGAAAATTTGAATTCAAATATACTATAAGAATGCTTACTTCAAACCAGGCATAGTGTAGTAATGATCAAACTTTGCCAATGAAAGCGCTTCTTTCAACCTATCCGAGTCGGGCCATTCCTGCATGCCATCATCAGAAATCTTTTCCATCCCCTGCAAAGCTAGATAATGTCATCTATCGACTTCTGTAGCGAAGATCTTTCGCTCACCAAATAAATTTAGTTTAAAAACCCAAATTCTGGAATAAAAAGTGATGTTCTAGCTATTATAGAACTTCCCAAAAATAAAACCAGGCTCCGACCTGTTATGTAAAGACACTGCAAATATCTTTCCTTCATTCTTGTAATCATTTATTGAAAATCACGGAATTAAAACCATTAGAGAAAAAAAAAAAAGAAAAGATCCATAGGAATTTCTGGGATGTGATAAAAAAATTGATTAGGACATACGATTCAGAAAAGGTATCAACAATACACAACTGCCATAAAATGACACTTCTGCCTCAAAAATACCCTGCATCTTCTGAAAATTTATTAGCTATAATGATTCAGAGCTAAGCATCATATTCATCAACTTGAAGAATACCGTTACAACAAAAAATATGCAAGTAAAAGATATACAGCATATAAACAGCCCGTAAACAAAAATAGGAAACCAATGACTTCAAAATTTAAACATAGTCTAAAGATATCTCTTACATAGATTTCGGGTAGTATAAAGACTGTTTTCGATAATATTTAGATCTGTTGATAGGCACTAATGCAAAAGTCACGTCAAATGTAATTCTTCGCAAATGATTAAAAATAACAGCAAAAAAAAAAAAAAAAAAAAAAAAAAAAAAAAAAAAAAAAAACCAAAAAAA
>KZ269984.1:751430-804867 GCA_002249935.1 Onchocerca flexuosa | reverse complement strand
AAAAAAAAAAAAAAAAAAAAAAAAAAAAAAAAAAAAAAAAAAAAAAAAAAAAAAATGAAAACAATACAACCATAACAGCAAGTAGAGATCAATATTAAAAAAATTTTGAATAAAATTAGTGCCGATTGAAGAGTCCTCCCGCATTATTCTTTCTGCCACCTCGACTCAACATGCCTGAAAAATATTTCTTAAAGCCAAATTCCTATGAAATCTCTTTTCTTCTCTAGAGATTTCTATGTATATTTTATTTATCTTTCCAGATTTCTTCGAATGCTGTAAATTAACCTATCAAATTCTTACATTAAACATCATTGCTAATTTCTTCTAGGGAATGGATCTTCGATTAAAATTAGGTTAGTTGATGAAACATGCTGCACTGACTTGACCAATAATTTTGATAACAAAAAAAAAAAAAACAACGAAAGCAAAAAAAATATTACATGAACATGAGACTTGTACTGCACTACAAAATGAGACGTTTTGAAATTTTAGTTCAAAATAAGCTTAAAACACTCACGGCTATATTTTCCGCCAGGAGGCACATAGAAATGAGGAAGAGGTCTTTTCCGCTTCTGCTCCGCTTTAACTTCCGCTTCATGGTCCCGTTTTCTGGAAGAAATTCTTAAAAGTTCACGAACTTCAACAGAAAACTGTTTTAAAAAATTAGTGCATCCAATTGAAAATATACCTGTTTTCCATCCTCCAGCTTGGTGTTATGACAAAAGCAAAAGAAGGAGATTTATGAGCAAGAATTTTTGTCAGATGAAGAGTATTTTCTGCCATTTTTAGAGAATTTTGTTGGAATGAAAGCTGATTCTTGTCTCGTTTGGAGGGTTCCAATTTACGCATCTTCTGCAATTCAGAATTGGCGGAAATGATATAGTGTTGCAATAATCGTCCCAAGTAAATGATTCTGAAAAATTCTGCGATAAATGTAGTGCATATTATTGAAAAGGATAAATGCGCTCAAACTTGATCTTTCGACATGTAATTTATTTTAGATTTTCATATATAATCGCAGATAACATCAATCAGATATATATTCAATCAAATAACATCAATCAAATATATAGTACAATGGTATAACTAACTGTACATTACAGTTAGTTATAGCTTTTCACCACACCGATCAACATAGTGTATTTATCTCCTTGTACTGAATGACGATATATAAGCTTTGTTGTCATTCCTCCAATATGATAGTCAATTATTCTAGATTTCTTGAAAAAGTGAATATTTTTCAGAAATTAGATGATATCAAAACCAGAAAAAAAACCTTTTCCGCCAACTGGCTGAATCCTTGCTGTGTTCCAGTGTGTAATCAAAAGCTGTTTTATCTGTTCTACAGAATGATACAAAAGCCAAAGAAGTTGTTTCCAATTCGCTGAGACGTAATTCTTGCTCCAAAGATGTGTTCACATCTCCAACATTTGCACTGGAACATTCGGACGGCAGCGGCGGAATCAGCTTCTAAAATCGAAAACATTTAATCCTATTCAAAATCAAGGGTTTTAATCAAGGACTTGTAAAAACTAATTTTTTATGCTGATCAGCAAGATGTGATCCTAACAACGCTGATCCTAAATTGTTGAGACTTAATTTCCATTAACTTAATTACAATTGAAATAATAACGGTAAATTGATAAACAAAACACAAATTTAACACTAACCGAAAAATAGTCTGACAGAATCATTAAATCACTACGTTCCAATGACTTTGAGAATGGAGCAAGCTCAACCAGAGCTCGCAAAAATCTAATACGTAAAGCTGCGTTTACTTCTTCAAGAACTGGAATGCCTTTCGATATCATAAAATTCACGAGTTCAGTACTTCGACAATTAATCTAGAATAGAGTATATTACATTTCCAATCAGTTTTGCAATTTTTTTTACAGGAGGTAAACATCAAAAGATAAACAATAGACATAAACAAGAGAATAAACGGTAAAAGACAGTAAACGATTGCACAAAGATAAGATAAATGGCATCCCGTTTACTTCTCAATATACTCTATTTACATTAGTACAAAACGAACCGAAAGAAGTAATCGCGCTCGCTCAACGAAATAAAGTATCTGATCAAAGCGTTGAGGATCGTTAGCCTGTAAGTTGAAAATTAATTGCACCTCCAAGAATGATTATAGCAAATTCATGACAAAGTATGATCAATGATCATTTCAGTGCAAAGGTATTTACAGAATATTTCATGGCTCTTCTCATTACTCAACAGCAAAAAATTGTCAACCTCATTGTGCAGTCTTCAAAAAAATAGCAACTTATAGAGTTGAAAGTTGAAATCTTTTAACTGAAAGCCTTAAAAATAACTGTTTAAAAAAATACGGGAAATGGTTCATCGATTTGCATTTGGTCCACAACGATCTTATACAGTATCATGCGTCCTTTCGCTGTTCGGAAAAACTCCAACGAACGCATAAAATTAAAAATTAAATCGAATTCCACAGCTGTGATATCTTTAAGCACCTGTAACAATTAAAAATGAAGTTTCAGTTTAACGCGGAAATGATCTTACACACCATAGTAGACATATTCGATTACAGGACAGAAATATGATTACCTCTCGGATGTGATGTTCGATGGATAGCATCAAGTCCTCGTTCATCAAATGAATCGGAATGTCGCGTACATGCAACTGAATGAATTTCAATAAGCGCAAACGTACCGATTCCTCTTCCGACTTCACAACATTAACAAATATCGCAGAAAGTACATCTGCGTATGAGTATCATTCATTAAAATTCCTATGAATATTCTGAAGAAAAGATAGAGAATTCCGGATAGTACAAAAAAATTATTCTGATCCAAACAATTCCTATCAATGAATGCCATAAACGTTCTGTATTTATCAAGCATTAACCCTTCGGATGAGACTTCAGGAACTGAACGAGGACGTTTGTAAGCATAGCTATTTCTTGGAGTTCGTCCGTTTGCTGCAGCATCTGCGACAATACATCCGCAATTTTATCAACAAGTTCACCAGATTTGACTACATGTGGTACTTCACGAATCACTGCCTTCCGAATCTGCAAATGCACTCGACATGTAATTAAAAGAAAAGACGGATAGAGAAAAAGATAAATAGAATTAAATATCAAGATGCATTAAATGAATGACGCAACAAATGGGATACATCAGGATCTCGATCTTCCAATAATGAAACAAGCGAATAAAATGCCACATTTCGTAGATCAGTGAAATCTTGCCAATATCGAACGATCATATGAGTACATAATTTTTTCACCTTTCCATCATTCTCTTTGGTACCCGAAATGAAAACTTTGTAATCTTCAGCATCCTGTAACTTCGTGCACTTATATTTTCCTTGTGGTATCAAAAGATATTAAACTCAGATTTATTAAGTTGCTATTATTAAAGCAAGCATTTGCATTCCGAAGAGATAGTCTAAGTTCATCAAATAAACTATGCAGTATCAATGCCTAGTTGTAACAAACCTCAAAGTTATAATAAAAGTTTCGCCTGCATAATTATACTAAGTGAAATCATTATTATCTTAAATGATGGATAATGAAAAAGCTAATGAATAACCTTAACTTTAGCCTTATCCAGACGTTCGCAAGCATCATAAACATCATCAATTGTTGTACTGCTCATTTTTCAAATCTTCTTTTCACAAAAACCTAACCAGCAACAGCAAAAAGTTTGCCTGAAAAACATTGAAAGATGCTAATTTCTAACATGAGACGGTCTTAAAAGGATAGATAACCAGTGTTTAAAAGAGAAGAAATTAAAGTGATACTAAAAATATACACATAAAAAGAAATAATATTTGCAATGTAAAAATAAAAATGACTATCTAAATACAAAAATGCGCAAACATAAAGATCTGCATTCAAAGATGTTTAGTTGAGTATGACAAGATAATATGTGTATTAATACCATGGTTTCAAGCTTAGGAGCACTCATGTTATCGATAAGCTGAACTATTTAAAAGAGTGATAGATTTGGAGATCTAAATGTCATTACAGTAACGAAAACCCAGAAAGAGATGTGTAGTGGAAGAATAGTATCAACTCAACCAGAACTCGAGAATAAGATATCACAAAAAGTATGGTAGCGAATTCACACAGATTTCAAAGATGAACAACAAAGAGACATCACATAAGATGAAATTCACGATGATCACGCCTTCATCAGCGACATGTAGATTAATTGAACATAATGCTTCATCATGATTGATGTCTAAAAAAATCTGACGATTCTTGCAGCTATTCCATATACATGTTAGATCCCTTTCATTCCTTTGAAAAATAGTATTTGGAATAATGATTTGCAATTGCAGGACCGAATCAATATCCAGTTAAATCCATAATAAAACAGCTATTTAACTTAGCTTCCACTGCTATTAGTTGTTATTTCGGGACAGATGTGATAGAAGTCAAACAAGTGTCCAAAATTGAAAAGAGGTAAAGAATAGAAATAAATGGAGGCAGCAAAGAAGAATAGCTTGAAATAAAGAGAAATAAGGAAGGAATTATATGAAAGGCTTAATTGAAGGTAAGACGTGTTGCATGTGTGGTTTCTGTTTGCTGCACATCTACAATTTCTGGAATGGACGATGTCTAAATCAGGAGATTTCATACTCCTGATGAAATCTTTGCATAGCAATAATCCGGAACTAGCTAGGTATACCAGCAAACAAATACTACCGATGATGGTAACTGGTCAGTATGAACACTGCTCCTATAGTAATTATAATTCAGATCAACAGATCTCGAACCATCGAATTCCAAACAGATGGATAAAACAAATGACGTGCCACCAACCACGTGATACCCCTTCTTGTCCTTAGCCTGTAGCTAATCGTACTTGGCAACAGTAATTTTGGCTGGTTGCTTGGATCGAGATGCGATACTGGAAGTATTCAACATATTGGAGCATATTATTTCCGGGTCGTAATATCGTCAACGGTTTCAGTTTTCATACGCGTTCCCTTTCCCATTCATTTGTTAGCACGGAAATCAATAGTGACACTGTATTATGTAATCAAGCACTCACGGGACAATTCTGTAATTGGCAGTAGATTTCTGTGATAGAATATGAGCCTCTTCCAGAAGTTAATGAAAATACGATAGTCCTTACATTTATATGTGGTTCTTTCTTTGAACTCGAAATCATCCAAAAGATCAACTTCAAGATAGTGAAATGTTAGAATGCTAATATTAGTATCAATAGCCAAATAATAAATTTGGAAAATGCCGAATGGAATCTATAGATGATATCGTATTCCATCTCTCAATATTTGGGGAAGTTTCAGATTAAACAGTTGAGCTTGAACTATTTTGCGGTAACAGAGAAATCTAATTATGAATCGATTCATTATTGTTCAATATTTCCAGGTACCAACTCATTGGTTTTGTTGCCTTGCAATCTTTCAACCACAATGAATGTTTTGGAATTATTTGGATTCGATTTCAGTACCACGCTTAGCGAAACTCAAAAACTTACGAAAGGTTTTGCTATATTTATCTTATGTACGACGCACATATTCCTTTATTCATTTACTTTTTTATGTATTTGTTCATTTATTTAAATGGCAGCATGGAAGATCATGCACGTTTTCAGTTTAACGCATACTTTCATTCCCCATAAACTTGTACTTTTAGCTCTCACATATATATTTATTTTATTTATTTATTAATTAATTTATTTTCTTGTTTTTTCGTTTATTTTATATTTGTATTTACTTGTTTATTTATTTATTATTTAATAAAATTTTATAGATGCAAGTCGATATAACTTCAAACATATTGCCTCATTTTACTTTTCACGGTTTTGTCTAGTCTTTTATATTTCGAACATTTTTAAAAATTTTGTAATAATCATACGATGGCACAAATTTTGGTTATTAAGCTTTGTCATGATTAATTTACTAAAACCCAAAAAAATAATAAGAGATAAACACTTCAGTTATATCTTGATTCACATGGTTCCTTACATAATTTCCATGATTCATTTATTATACGTTATATCTTTCTTTTTGCATATGAGAAAATTATTGTTTACAGTTTTCTTAAACGTGAATTGAAACATTTCATTTTAAACTATAATCTTTCTTAGTCAACGGATGCTTATTGTCGGTTGCAAATTAACCGATTTATACAGGATGACGATGATTGCTGTTTGGAATATTCAGTTATAATATGCTGCTAAAAAATTTTTTAATATTTTGTTTTTACCAACTTTTTTCTTTTCTTTTATCCATAAATTCCTTCAGATTATGAACGGTCCAATTTGCTGTTTATCACTAGATTGGTTTTACGCGTATTTCTGGATGAAAGTATGCGTTCCAGACATCGTATTATCGATGTCGAAATACGTTCACTTACTGATCTTTTCGTCATGCTTGAGAAAGTTTTGTGGCACGGTTTTAGAAGTTCAGGTTTCAAGATTTTTTTTATAAAAGTTTTCTTGGAATATATTACTGAAGTGATTTATAACACTTGATTCAAGTGATAAGCTATACTATTCAGTATCTAAATGAAAATAAGGAGTGATGATTCTAGAAATTCATTTGAGTAATATCGAGGCTCGAGGATTGGTAGTAGACCTTTTTTATAGATGGTCTTTTACACTCTTGTCATAGATGATTTGTGCAATAAATACTATTAGAAGTAATTTTTGCACTTTGATAAATCCGTGCAAAACAATTTTTTATAGTACAAAAGACGATGATAGCACTGCGTACTCCTGATTCCGAATTATGGAGTTGCCTTGGTAAAGTTGCAAATATAAATACAGATATGAATGAGAGTTATCAATGCATCGATCGCCTTGATAAGATCACGTATGTTGTTTTTTTTTTTTTTTGGAAATCGAATTAGTTTTATGAAAAACTGGGGTAAACATTCATTCATACTTGTACGCTTTAGTTTGCACAGTATCGGAAATCGGTTTGCAGAACCCCTCTACTTCGCATTCGAGCCTTTCTGAGATTAGCTGTTATGCAGAAGAAACTTGGCAATTATTTTGAAAATTTGGTCACTTCAAGCCATATCAGGTATGGAAATTTGTTGATTCTTTCATACAGATATATTTTTTTGTGTTTTTAAAACTAGAAAGTGAATTTAAAAATTAGCTGCAGTATTGCATTCATTCTGAAGACAAGTTCGAGAATATCTTAGTTTATTTAATTAATTTTAAAACAGATGACGAAAGTTCGTGAAGATACTGAGGTTTTGATTTGTGCTTTATATTTAGATTAAGAATGAATGTATGTAATTCATTTCATGTAAAATATTGGTAATTTGCTCGTGTAAGGTATACGGATTAGCAGAATATGATATTTTATAAGATGTTTTCCGGGACTTCTACGAACCATGGGCATTGATTCGACATGATGAATGTATTGGTTTATCTGGAGCACTGATGGCACTTTCGGTTCTTGATTGCAATTTGGTCCTCGATCAGGCAGAGCTGGAAAAGCAACCGGTGTAAGTTTCGAGTTTTTATGATGCATAGTTTTGTTTTCTTTGTTGTCCAGTTGTTTGACCGTTTGAATGTTTTTTTTTTTCTTTAATGATAATTTTCACTCCACTCTCCTATTTTTGAACTACGAAATATTTTTATTAAAGAACTGTTGAACTAGCGGCTTATGTACATTTACCAAACATATCGATTCATAGTAATAGTGAAAAGGAATCCGATTTGGTCAATGCAAGGTCACTGGAACTTGCTCTTGATCAAAAAAATTATTTGGAACAACGAAATCATTATTTGGAGTAAGCGTTTTTTAAATTTACCCTCCTATGCAATAAGATTAGTTTTATCAAACCTTTTCAAATATATTGGTTTTAATAAAATTGTTATTAGAATTATACGTTAATTGTTGGAAGCTGATAGCTCTTTAAGTATGTTAAAATCTTGGAAAAATAACACCGTTATTCATAATTCATTTTCTATCTCATAATTTGGTTCAATACTAGATCCAAAGTAGTCGAATTGAAGACAAAAATGGAAGAAATCAGTCTGTCTACTCTCAATAATGTTAGTGTTAGATATTTATAATTTTTGAAAGTATAATATCTTTGATTTATTTTCAGAATGAATGTGAATTTCTGTGTATATCTTAATTTTTAATGAGTGAATAAAGATTTTGGACCTTGCATTGTATGCGTAATAAAGATTTTGGATCTTGTTTTATATATACAATGTATATGAATTATTCAAAATAATTTTTCTAGTTAACTGATGCTACAACAGAAGATGTGTCGACGGTGACTAATGAGCATATTGTTACAATGGAAGCATTGGAAAAGGAAAAGTCTGTTTTGTTATCTCTCTGTTTTAAGATATTTTATTCAATTTGAAACAAAAAAAAAAAAAAAAAAAAAAACGATCTCTCTCCGATGTTAATTGCATTTCAGAGCAGAACTAGCTCAGTTAGCATCCGAAAAAGAAGATTCCATACAAATTTTACGACAACAACTAGCGGATACGAAAAAAGTGAATGTTGATTTGTATGAGAAAATTCGTGTTGTAGAAGGGAAATATCGACAGCTGGAAAAAGATATGATGAGTGCCAATAAGCGGTATAACCATGTGAGTTTTTTTTTTTTTTTTTTTCTTGATAAAATTGGTGTGGAATCATCGAAATACCGTTTATTTGTGGTTGTAATTAAAAACGAAATATTGAATTTGAGGAGAGAGAACAGCAACAACAAATCATCAGTGTATTGAATGAAAGAAATTCTGTGCGTGAAATGGATTTGGAACATGAAACTGGGACATCAGAAATGTTGAAGAAGGAATTAGCCGACAAAACTGATGAATACATGCAAACATTGAACGTTTTGGAAAAGAAACAGGTGGAAAGCTTTAATTTCTAAAGTCTAAATTTTTAATTTCTAATTTTAAAAACTAAACACAGATATTTTTTATGTGAAATGAAAATATTTGACATATGTGTACATTTTTAGCAAGAACTGGCTGTTGCGAATGACCGGCTTGGAAAATTACAGCGTCAGACTTCTGAGTTGAATGAAAAGCTGAAACAGTTGCCTGTAATAAAGCAGGTTCATTTTATTCTTATAATGATGAATACTACATATGTGTCGATTTAAAAGTTATGCTGGGCGCATGGTTGATTTATTGGTTTTGCCATTTTGACCGTCACTTCCGATAATGAAGTTCAACACATGAATGTTGTGCTCCAAGAATTGGCAAAAACTATCGCGCCCCCATGAAATACGGAAGAATCGATAATTTGTTGTGTATATTCTTTCACGCTCCTGCTATTTGCTATATTCACTGATTCTTGGCTTCATTAACATTATCATCCTTTCTGTTTGCAAATAAAGCTATATTATATTTAATTTTGATCATTTTTCAGGAACTCGAAGAATTGACTGCTAGTTATAAATATAAAAGTGAGAAACTGGAGGAATGTGAAAAAGCCTTAGAAGAACTTGGTGGACATCTTTCGGAGTATGTCACTAATCCATCTGCATAGGATTTAGCGCTGATAGTGCCGATTGTGCGATTATGCCTACCGTCTTTGACGGCCTGTAAGAAATATGTTATTATTTCAGGTCAAAATTGAAAGTAGTTGAATTGAAAGAAGAACTGTTGCCTCTTTCGGAAGCTGAGTGGGAAAAGGATGGCAGTGTCTTGAATTGTAAAGGATGCAATTTGCAATTCAGTATGAGTAAACGGAAGCATCATTGCAGGTTTGTCTAGAAAGTAAATCCTTTAACATATCTTTTAGAAAGTAGACAAGCGGATTGAGTATGTTATTCGTCAGGATTGATTTGTAATTATTAGCATAACCGTCAGTTCGAAGTATATTAATAATAAGCTTATGTTGTATTTTGGAAAGTAGGGACAACTTCTATTTTAGGAATTGCGGCTCTATATTTTGCAATTCGTGCACCGATGCTCGCGTCAAACTGCCTTCTAGTGCTAAACCAGTGCGAGTCTGTTTGCACTGCTACAACTTATTGCGTTCGAGACATAATTCTTCGTTAGAAGAAAATTCATCACTTAATTCTTTTTAATTTTGATGGATGTGATTGTTAGAAACCTCTTGTAAATGAATAACCGTCTGTTGACTTATGTATGAAAGAACTAGTGCTGTAATTTTCTGCGATTTTTGATCCTTGCCTTTCTTTCCTCTCCACTGACTTGAATTTCATGTTGACAGAAGTGAAGTGACATTCTGTAAACGATTTTGTGTTGATATAAATGATGTTTTCGGAATAAATGGATTTGGGATATATTTTGGATATTATAGTAAAACAGCATTTCCGGACAGAGAAAATAGCATTGTAAAATTAAAAATTTTCTTAGTCATAGAAATTGAACTGATTGCAAGAGCATCCTTTGGAAAAAAATGGCTTGTTCGAAGAGAATAGTTTTCAGTTTAAGCACCTGTTTAATGCTTTAAAAGTTCCAATTATTGCTTGCAGGAATCGGACTGGATTTTTTTGAAACTTTCGTGGTTCCGTTGTGATTTTTCTTTTGACTTAAATAAGCTGACGTGGTGGATTATTAAAATAAGATGAGGTTCCCACTGCTATGATGCCTTGCATGGGTTTTACGGAGTGCTTGTAGTTTGAAATATTTGTTTGTTTTTATCATAGCATACGTACGGCCTATTTTTTAAGGTAAATCGTGCTGCGAAGATAGCAATAACAGGAGCAGGTAGAGTTGAAGTTAAACTTTTCTGCATCCTCATGACTGGATGCATCGGTCGGGTAGAGGAACTGGTTGTTTCTAAACGATACATACGTTTTGATTTTCGTATTCCTCTTTTTACTTATATAAAGGCACTATTCCAATGTTGTCACTACTATCACCACCGCAATAATGTTCTCCTTCTATCACCCATACCTGCTGCCCCGAATCATTCAACCTGTCCCCGTCCCTTCATCCTTTTCCATTTCCCCTCCCTCTACCCTCCTCATCTAATGACACTCGCACTTTCTTATCAGTATACTATCTCTTCTTATCCATCCAACCAATATCTGTTTCTCATCTCAATTTACCTTAAATCATTAATATTTTATCCGCGATATTTGTCCAAATTTTTCCAACTTCACATTTTTTCTAATTTTTCTTTTTTTCTTTTTTTTTTTTTAAATTAGACTTCCAGTATTTAACAAATCATTCATTATATTCACCGGAGAATGATTGTTTCTACAGTTTTAACAAAAATAGGTTGATTCACTCCGATAACTGTAACTCTATCTGGACCAGTTTCAAAATCACATTTGCAATAAAGTCACTTAACAGTGTCTGCTGGAAATAGCTTTTGGATTTTAAATTCTATCATACAACAGGATTCTGACATTTTGATATATTTAACTTATATCTTACGATTGCTAACTCCATTTTCCAGACAAATGAAATAAAGAACAGTAGTATTGAAGCATGAAGAGTTCATCAGTTATGTTCAATGAAGCGGGGAGAAGTATCGAGTCGAGCTGTTTGATTTTTAAAAAGAAAGCGGTTCTCATTTTAAAATTATATTAATTCAATTAGATTAGACTAGAAATATGCCGTTTCTTGCAATATGATAAAGAACTTAGGAACAGTAAGTGTTTCTCCGATATTTTTCTTTGTTTCCAAGATGTATGATGAATTCAGTGGACACGGTGTTATCTGTTATGTTCACAACCGAATGACATCAGTGTCGTTGTTCTCTATATTTACAAAAATCATAAGCGACGTTTAAAAAATAATGAAACCTCAGCGATTTCACTCAGCACCTTCGTGGGTCTCGAAACTGGTTAGTTTTTCCGCTCCTGTTTTTTTGTGATTTTTCAAGAACTTTACCTCATAATTTTAAAGATTAAGCAGTAGATATCTGATCTACAATTGAAAACACTGCACCATACCGTATTTGTTCGATTGCATACTGGTGGTGTTTTTAACGACAATTTTCTTTTGCAGGTTTTGAGCTGAAAAAACAAAATAATACAATGTGTGTTATTACTCAGTTAGATATTTTAACCGTTTCATTTCAAGCTGCTGAAATGTTGACAATGTGGGAGACTTGGATTTATCATACATGTTCCAAAGGTTAGTACCTGTTATCTTATCTCATTCATTGCTCTATGCAAATTTTCGGTATTATTATGCTTTGATGATACTTCATATTTTGATAATGTTTTTGCCTTAATACTTGCTTCACTAGTTTTGATCGGCCAACGCCAATCATTTACCTTTTGCTCAGCTTCCGTTCATTGAAAACTTCAAGTTCAAATGTGAACTCTTAGAACACCTCGCCGCGTTATAGAAATGATATTAGGCAAAGCGCTATCGAAATGTAACTAAATTATATCACAAACTCAAGCAAGCCGAGAAAACAATGCATTATTTTCTGATCTGCTAAGAATACATATTCTATTACTGACAATTTGTCAGTTGATATTGCTTGCAGAATGACTTTAGAGCAGTTCAAATTAATCAATTGCTTGAAAAGTCTGTTACATTATCATGTTATGCCACAGTACTATAACACTATCCTACTTCATATTTCCATATTATTTGTGGATTTTTATTTTTGAATTTAAATGCCGAAAAAAAATCGAATTCATCTTCTTACTTTCTCCTCTTTAATTTATTATTCGGTACGCCAGTATCGAACAATTTTCATAGAACATTTATGTAATAACTGGAACCAGTGTTTGCAGAATATTTTAGAGTGGACTAAGCTGACTGACAATCGAAACAAGAGGGAATTTAATAGTTCATTTCTGATAAAATGAGACTGATTAGCTTTAACTGAAGTTTACTTGAGAAAAAGTTTGAATATTTCAATATTAACTGAAAGTACTAGACCGAACTTACCTATTGTTTCAGAGAGAATGCAAAATAATGTGTATTAATAATATTAACAACAGTAGGAAGAAATGGTTCTAAAAATCTGATAAACTTTATATCCTTCATTTTACATTTTTTGCTCCATCTTTTTTTCTTTTTTTTTTTTTTGTTATATACATTTATTTTACATATATATGAATTTGCAGGTTCACTATTTTACGCACAACTGATAGGCGCACCTGAAACAAGCCGGGCATATGATTCGTTAAATTGTGAAGTTCGATTGCACTTACATGTTGGCATTTGAAATTCATTCGCAATTGCTCGTCTTTTGATGCAAAATTATTAAATTTGCTAAGTTAAGGAGAAGTGGGGGAAGGTACAGGTGAATAAAAAAAAAAAAAGAAGCAGTTATAAAACCGAAACGCTTTGTTCAAGCTTTCCAGAAAATTATTGCATTTTTAGGATGGCCGCATCGCACTTGTTGATGGTTATCCACAACGTTTGATTGGTTTTTGGTTTCTGAACGAAATCATTCGGGTTTGTTTTAACGACAATAAGTTGCAATTCTTCGCAAATGATAGAAGTGGTTTGGATGATGGCATGTATTCGCTGGTTTGTGGACGAATACAGCTCCTCGAGAAGCACTATAATTTAGCTAATAAGCCTGTAAGTTGTTCTCGTGCTCTCTTTTACTTTATGAATTTCATTTTGCAATAACTTTTTAGGTTATTCAAACGGAATTGGGATGCGATAGTATTACTATCTGATGCAAGTCCGAGAATGCAGTCTGTCAGAACGTGATGGGGGAAAAAAAAAACACATCAGATTTAATTGCATGAGACGTCTGATCCATGGAAAAAGCTGATTTTTCGATCTGCTTCCCTATCACACGTCAGTTTAAAAATACGTTTGGCGCTGTAGCTACATTTTTTTTTTTTTTTTTAAAATTTTTTAAATAACGTTAATTTTTTTTTTTTTTTTTTTTTTGAAGTTTTAATCTCAAAAACTTTTTTTGCAAATCTTTCGGAGAACTTAGAGGAAGATGTATAGCCACTGGATATGAGCGTGTGGAATGTATTCTGATTCACTGAACAAAACGCTATTTTTAATTGCAGTGTCCCCAAGTGTTGCATCTGCTTCATATGTCAATGTGCTGACCGATCCCAGATCTCTTCCGTTATGTAAGTGACACATGCAGATATTTAATTAATACAGAATTGTGCATTCATCTCTTTATTTTCTGTCGTTACTTGGATCCATACTGTACATGTGTTTTGTTAGGAATATCAGTATCAGTTCGCTTACTATTTCGGACGAGATACATTGATTGAGATCCGATTAGATTAAATACCTAAGTTATAGTTAGGAAACGATAACGATTGAACAAGATTTAAATAAGATGGGAGATGTTCCGGAAGCCTGAAAGAAGCCAAAAATACTGGCACGTACAAACAAAATAAGATAATCAGCGTGTGACTACATAGTTCGTGGCATCTGAGTCGAGCGATTCTAAAGATAGGGTGGGAGTGATGCTTAGGTGGAGAGTTCGAATTCCTCGTACTCGTCGCAATCTACAACGTGTGTGTGTGTGTGTATGCGTGTGGGTGTGTGTGTGTATGGGTGTGCTATTTCCAGCTAATGCTCCATCGATGGCATCGTGCTGTGTGCCGTATGTAAATGATATGGATGAGGAATGCCTGCATTCGCAGAGTGAACCTTCCGTATTATCCATTGGGCATGGAGATAAATCATCCGATGTCCTGCTCAATTCGTCTATCAGGAATCGCAATATTCCCGCATTTTCGAACGCTGCAACATCAAATAAATTCTTATCACGTGCAGATAGCTGGCCAAGACCACTGACTGATGAAGTCATCCGAGAGGTTAGTTATATTTGAATCGTTTAAATTGCAAATGATTTGACATTCCAAAAACTCTCTCAAGAACTTCACAAAACAAATTAGGTCGAGCTAAAGAAATAGAATGTTATTTATGGTACCAAGCTATTAATAGTAGATTACCTTAACACTGAATTTACTGGTCAAACAAAGACCAAGTTATTATATGTTATTAAATCGTTATTATATGTTTCTGACATCTCTGTATTAACTGTGTAAGCAAAACAAACTCTTCGGATTTCAAATTCTGCGAGAGTTCACTTTTTGTTAGAGATCTTCTGGAAGCATCTCTAGTATATTTGTATTAAGCTCTTCAGTAAATAGCATACCTTAGTCGTACGATAGTTGAAAATGTTTTAGAGAGAAATGTCTGTGCGTACTCGGGAATGGTGTGCTGTTAATGGTAGGGAAACTAAGGGACGATTTGTAAAGCAAGAAAAGAAGAATACTCTTGGGAGCAAACATTACGAGTGTGGCAGCTTTCGGAGACAATCTGGGTAAGTTCTGTACGGTTTTCCTAAAAGACAAGTCTAGTTTAACTGACTCAAGTGGAATTTGGGCTGTTGGCATTCGTTGATTTCAGTGTAGTATACCTTGCATACTAAAGTTTGCTGCATTTTAGTTAGTAGTACTATGACATGCATTGGTTCTGCAAGCAAGTAATTATGATGGTACCAATTATTCGCCTCATTTTTAGTTCGGCAATTTCGATATAGTTGTTTGTTCTGTTTGGAAAGCAACCTTAAAATTTCAAGGATATGATGTATCGTTGATGCTGCCATAAAATCACAAAAAATTTGCGAAGTTTTGATTATGTAACAAAAAAAAAAATTATTTGTAATTAATCAAACATTGAAATATTTCATTCAGTTGTATTCAGTTGCTTTATAATTGTTTACTGTAGGCGTCTCCCGAAACGTTCAAGGTCATTGGGAATGGAATCTAGATATTTAAATTCATCACGAGAGAAGAATTGGAACCGTGCGAAACGTATTATTGGTGGTGTGAGGAAATCGATCAATGATTTGAATGCATGTAAAGTAAGTGAGACTAATGAAAAGGAGGATTTTAATTCCATTTCAAATTTTCATTCAATTCGTAAGAATTACTTCATTCTACGGTATTTTTGGGTGTTTTTTAAATATATTTGCACAAGCACAAATATTTACTTAAAAGAAATGTAAATGAATAAATGCATATATATAAATATATAGATGTTCCTTTGTTACTTGCCACACATTTCGGATTCTTCACGGAATGATTTGAAAATTTGATATTACATTCGAATAGGGTGTGTTTCCTAATAGATAAGGTACGTGCTTAAGAGCTGTCGAAGATTTAATATTTTGAACAAACGTTTACATTTTTACTTATATAGACTAGATGGAGTCATGTTTTCGTGGCAGTCTAAGTAGTATATATGAATACATTTATTATTTGTTTATTTATTTATCTATATTTAGATTCAATTTTATTTTAGTTTTCGGCATCACTAGATAAATTAGCATTACCGGCAATGTTGCATCATGAAACAGCGGTTTGTTTTAATCCTTATTTGCTTATTTATTTTGCATGTCTTTTTTTTTTTTTTTTTTTGATAAAAAACAAGCGTTCACTTGCACTGAAGCTTGTAGGCAGTGACATCATCATCTACTAATGACACCAAACAGATTGAACGAGTATTACCTGATGGCTTGCAGGAACCAGAATTCACAAACCAAGGTTATAGTTAGGATTTTCGAGCTTTGAATGATTTCAAAATATCGCTTATGAAAAAAGAAAAAGTCCGGAAAATATTTGAGTTGAAATTACTTTGGCTGATGTTCCATGTTATTGAAAAAAGCTCCTTATTATATTCTGTTTTTGATTAATTACCGAAAAATATTATGAATTGGTTGACTTGTGAATTTGATGGGAATCGTTACATTTTCCTTTTATTGGCAGTTGCAACCAGGAAGCTTGTGATGTTGCAAAAATAAAATTGAATATGTGTGCAAGCATTAAGTACTTCCAACAGTAGGCTTCTACTTGATTCATGATTTTTTTAGGCTTTGCCTCATCATTATCTGCACAGTCTATGAGCAGATTACCTGGTCTAATCAAATTACCGCCCAAGAAATTTAGCCTTATACGTGCTCACCATATACTCACAAAAAGCCTGCAAAAATCGATTTCAGGTTCATTTTCGGTATGTGACAATTCTCGATTTTATCACATCTTCGTATTTAGTTCATTGTTCTCGGGGCAAAGTCAATTTAAAAAAATTTCGAGGGTTTTAAAAACAAATGAATTTTATTAATATTGTTCTAAAAACTCGTAGAAAAGTGACAAACGAAAAAATTACGTGCAGAGAAGATAATCAATTGATGAATAATGGAAAAATGAAATTGCGATTCGTTCATACTATAATGACCTGCTTAGAAATATGACGGTGAACGATCCGCGAATCATTTCAATCTAGAAGATGCCAAATGCACGGAACCTATGGTTGATAGTATCGAATCGGCAGTGAAAAAGAGTCGAGCCCGTTTACTTGAGGCAGAACGGCGAAATTCGGGACTTACTGATAGAGCAAGTCCGACTAGTCGATCTAGGTCTCATTATGGTTTTCCACTTAATTTTGCATACAGCATCTATTTAAGATGTATCACAATTGAAATATCGCCATGAAATATGCATATTTTTCATAAGTTTAGATCCTATTTCACATAAAAAATTACACGAAAATTTTCTCCTGAATTTCGTTCATATTGCAGGTATTGATTTTGATTCAATTAGAAATTAGAAAGGTCATTTCAGCCATTCAGTCCGGACATCATTGCCGGAAAACGTGGCAGTATCATCAACATGGTCAACTGTTGGTCCCTCTTATGTTACCGAATCTTGTCTGTCGAACGACGATCAGAAATCACCAGTGAAGAATACTACGTCAGCCGTCGGTGAATGCTACAATACTATGAAGTTAGATCATCTTTTTTGATCCATAATAACATGTTTAAATTGTTAGGTTTGGAATCTAATTAGTTTCAAAACGAAATTCAACATAGATTTTTATATTAGTTCTGATAGCTTTTCCGTACAGTATTTCGAACATTTAAAATGAGAGAAACAACAAGATTAATCAATATTTCAGCTTGTTTTCAATGATACCTGATCGACAACCTATCAAAAAAAGTGGAAGTCTTTCTCCAGCACCAGTGAGGACGGATTTACTGCCACTAGTAAAGAAACCATCGAGGGTTGGAAGCATGAAGGTAAAGTTTGTGAAGTTTCAATGGATCATAAAAATATATAGCTTCTTTTTTTGGTTTTTACTGTAATTATCTGTTTCAAGTGAGGACTAAAATATTGCAGATTGGAGTGTAAGCTGCAGCGGACAAGTTTTTTCATAGTTTTGGATGTTTCTTTTTAAAAGTTTATATTTGATCAAAGAAGGTTTTTTGGATTTACAAAAACTGGAAGTATATTGTGTTCTTCTGCAAAACCCTAATTTTTCTATTTCTTCAAGTCCTTCGGATTTCGATGTTTTCAGAATTCTTTAACGGTCGCGAAAGAAACGAATGCAGAAAAGTCCCAGTCGATACCATTGTGCACAGCTACGGCCTCGCTTTCAGGAAGTTACTGTAATTTGGAAACCAAAAGTAGCAGTAATTTATCCCAAAAATCAGCCGAAGTTTCTCGTACTGTTTATGTACAGATCGATCCTGTAGCGACACTTGGCGCAACACAGGTATTAGTTTTATAACCAATCAATTTTTGCGTCAAATTTTGATGACTCAGCTTATGTTTATTTTTATAACTGAATCAATACGAATACATCCCGTATTTATTTATATATTAAGAAATGATTATCAAAAATTGTTCTTCCTAAAAAATGTATACACTTGCTTATCATTTCAAGACCCAACAAACAATGATGAGGGATCGTGCACGTGTTGGCAATTTAGTTAAAAATAAACGTTTTTCGAGCCAAAATAATATGGAAAGCAAAGATCGAAGTGGTTAGTTCTGGTTAATTTAAATTAGCGTAAAATACTTTATCGTTTAATTAGCTTAGATTTGCCGCGGAGTTGTTTATCGCTAACTCAAAATTTCTATTTATCCAACTTTCTTTTTGCAGATGAAGGATGGAATAGAAGTGGTTTTTTTGCCCGTCGATTGTGGCATAAGTCGCCAGTGTCAAAATCATATTCCGATCTCCGTTTCTGACAATTTCATAAATTTGTGCATATCAATGAAATTATAGCCAATTTGTCAGGTTCCGTTTATTTAATCGTCTTTTTAATTTCGAATCAACTTAATGTTTTTTGTTGTATGAAATGGAAAAGAATTCCTTCTAAGCTTCTAAACTATGAATTCGAAATTAAAATTTTTTTTATTCTACTGATGACCAATTTTTATTATCATTATGAAATTGCTGAATTTTTTGACATAAATTTCAGCATTCTTCTCTGATTTTCATGTAATGTTTACTACTTTTGTTCCCTGAATAGCTATTCTAATATTCAGAAAACACTGTAATATAACAATATTACAACTTTTTCGACTTGTCTTTTTTATATGATTATCTTCCTGCGCAACTACTAATTTTTATGTTTACTTTTGTTGTTTGTTTCTAAGTAAATAAAAGCGATTTATTCATTTCACTGCGCTACCTATAAAATTAATATGTTGCAAATATATTCATTTATGTGCAATGAAATGAAACAGGTTCTGAACAAAAACGTTTTTGGATTGGTCCAATGAGACTTCCTGAATTTCTGCAGCTGTCTCAAAAATGAAAAAATAACTAATTCAGTTGTTTAATTTAGGAAATTCGTTTGAATAGACTCCTAAAGTTGTAAAAATTCTGTCAGTACTTTCTGCCAAATATTTCCAATTTCACTATTATGATTACTACAATAATTTGTTAAAGCTATAGTTCTTTCCCGTTTCCCTGACAGATCCAAAAATTAGCTGCAACTATTACCGTTATCATCTTCGTGAGTTGATGACTTCATTATTCATTATGATTATTGTCATCATTATTATAATTAAGTATGCCCAAATCTTTGTTAAGAATAAACTGAAGGTACAGTAAACTAAGAAACAATATTGGAAAGAACAGGAAAATTCTAATTTCAGTAAATTTCCTGCTATAACTAAAAATACTTTTTCAACAATTTCGCATATTTTTCAGTTTCTCCTTTAAACCGATCCTAACTTGCTTTTATCCTTTGTAAGATTATTCAGATGCTTTGCATAGCGTCAAAGAAACCTAAAATGCTTCGCAATTCAAGCATCAATTCGTAAATGAAATTATCCTTAAACATTGATTGAATTAATGCAGATCAGTCCTACTATAATTGTGTTAATCGCAAGGATACAGTGAGCTACATTATCTCCACCATAACTGAATTTGTTTTCTTAATCTAACGAATTTAATGATGTCATGTTTTCGTTCTGTTTTAGAAGAAATAGAAAGTGAAATGATATTGTAATCATTTTAGAGCCTAGACTTTGATATTTTTTCTCTTAACTGTAATTTGAATCAAATAATCAAGAAATGCTTCCCATTTAATTTTCCAAAGAATGACAAAAGTGACTAGATTATGGCGAAAAGAGCGGATAAATATAAATAACGGGTATTAACCTGTTCGAAATTCATTTTTGTTCGAAAAAGACCAAAATGCCTTCAATATACGGTAAGTTTATTAATAGATGCAAATATAAAAACATGAAATCTAACGTTAACTGTATTCTTAGATTTGATCTGTTCCATTTCCGAGCCTTTCCAACCCATCTACATTTTGAGCTGTTGTCCCTGGTGTCGCGAAATTTTTTTAAAATTGTCTGTTGCGACAAAGACTAATTTTGTTTGAAAAAAGAATTTATTAGCAACGGAATATTTACGAACAAAAGACTATCCGAGTTTATCCACTGACTGTGCTTCATAATCCTAACCTTTTGTATCCTTCCGGTACTTCTCCTTTCCTGATCTATGATTCGTCGCCTCATGATTAGTCGACCTCGCTTTGTTTAGCTGTTGATCGGAACATTTTGGCGGAAAACATGTTTGTCCTTTAATTTGTTGTTTTGGCGGCAAACATGTTTATAGACTTGCTGGTCCATTTGAAACTACGCGCTTCTTGAACTTTATCACTCCTTGTTTATATTAATTATAATCGGATTTTTCCGACAACGATGCTTTTATTAAGATACTGATGTTCGTCGTCGAATAACTAACTGTTTAATCCCTCTCGAACTTCTAATATCCAGTGAATGATACCGTTAGTGGTGCACTTCTCTGATGGATCGAATAAAATCATGAATGAATTATTCCTTCTTGAATGGCGCTTGACTTTTTAATACATTTTTTCTCTTCCCATTGCTCCTCGTTATAACCATGATCGTTTGTCTGTGTTTCAACTCGTTCAAATTGCATTCCATCAGCAAATTTACCATTTATTTTTATTGCCTCAACAAATATGAATAATGCAGTTTGAGTTAAAATGAAATACGAATAATGCACTATGTACATTACGTACAGAGGTCTAATTTTAGCTTTTTCTACATAGGTTAGAACTTAACAAATGTCAGCGATGAAGAATTAATTGAACTCAATTTGTAAATCGATTTTTGGACATGTCAGTTTTTTTTTTGAACATTAAACAGATTGAATGAAAATGGCATGAGAACGAGTAAAATATGGAAAAAATAATGAGGTCATGTCACAGCTGCTGTCATTTTTTCCACTTACGAATATCACACTGATTATAAATTCCTTTTTTATCAAATTTTACATAAATAAAATATTCAAGTATCATCAGGAAACTGTAATACGTTTTCGAGTACCTACTTTTCACAATTTTTAAGCTGTTCTCTTTTGCAGTTCTCACTGTATGTCTCGTAACTTATTACTTTATTTGAAAAAAAAGTCAAGTTTTCAAACAGATCTTTGTATGAATTAATTATCGAGAGTCCCTAATATCCACAAAGTTCATTCTCAATTTAAAAAAAAAAAAAAAGCTCAGCTTGTCTAATGTTGTTATTTATCAATTTCATTAAAGACGATTACGCCAGTCAAATGTTTGAACAGAAAATTTTTGGTCTTTTGGTGATATTTCAAGTCCATCTGAAAAAAGATGAAATATCAATGAGGTATCTGCTTGATATGTATGTAGTTCTCAAGCTGATCTTTTATTTGCATCTAGTTTGTTGCGAAGCGTTGTCATAACTGTGGCAGTGGAAATGAATGAAAAATGAAATGAAATTGAATAACTGGTTACACTCAAATAATTTTAGCAATTATTTTATAATTTTTTTTCTTATGCAGTAAAATTTTGGAATGAAATTTATTTTTCAGCTTTCTTTCTTTTTTTTTTTTTTCATTTACATTCTGATTCTTTTCAAATCTTTCTCTAGTATTGCAAAATTTTTTAGAAAATTTGAAAATGATTCACAACAAACTTCAAAAATTGTGGCTCCTAGACAGCAATACATTTTTTTTTTTTTTTTTTTTTTTTGGATATCCAAATTCCTCTTAACTGTAAAAACGAAAAGAATAATAAGTTCATATATATGCAATAGAAAGTAAAATTTGCAAATTTAATTAAGGGTGAAAAATATTCCATTTTCGTTAATTTTTTGAACCCGTTTCTCTAATAATAACAAATTTTAATTTTAAGCTTATAACAAATTCTTTAGTTCGAAGACTTGATTTTGCTATGACAAATCTTTATGCCATCTTTCGTTACCCGTCCTTATTTCTCACCAGAATGCATCAGAAGGAAAACATGTGTTAAGAATTCAAAAGTTTTAGGACTTCAGTAAAAAAAAAACAAAAGATGCGTTCGCTTGGCCCAAAAAGTATAAGGCTATTGTGTTGTTTCATTTCGTAACTCATCTGAATAATACGAAGTGAAATTTGTTCCAAGCACCGATCGCAATAGTGGCATCAATTTCAATTTTATATCCTGGTTTTACATAACTCTTAGCAGTAAATTTATTTCCACGTGAATTTATATTTAATATGCCAGAACTTTTTAGAATAATATTTTGAAAAAATATGGGTATTTTAAGCAAGTTTGTTTTTTCCTTTTATTTTTTGATGACATGGAAAGTAGATTAGCAACTGCTCATTTGCTGCTATCATTTAAAGATGACCCTATTTTAAAAAGTTTTAAATCGATTGTGTATATAATATTCCCCAGAAAATCGATTGCTTATTTAACGATTTTGCATAAAAAATTGGAATTTGCATCCGAATGTAGACATATCATTGTCAACTTGTCGTTTAATGAAATGGGCGTAATGAGAAGCAATTGGATCAGCTATGTGCCATTTGATGTTAGCGTGGTTTGATTAAGTTGATGTTTCAATTAAACAAGTTCAAAAACAAAATTTCTGATTTTTTTCATTGATCAGGTTCACCCGCGGAAAAAGAAGAGTGAAACATAGAAATACGAAAAAAGAAAAAATGAAGAAGAGGTATCGGGAAGAGGATGAAAAGGATGCGGAGGAGGAAACAAGTTTCGCTACAAATGAAAAGTAAAAAAAAAAAAACTGAAAGTAGCTGAGAGCGAAATTAAAACGCTATTTTCAAGTGAATGGTTTACAAGGGATGTGCTTTCCTTCCTGTTTAGCACCGCGAGAGACAGGGAGTTTGGGGTGGAGGAACGGGAGAAGGCGGTGCCATGTGTTTTGGATTATTTGAGTGATACGTATCCGGTTGTTCCAACCATTAAATACGTAGCCATTTCGCTTTTTGAAGAAAAAAATCAATCAATATTGCTATTTTCAAGCGTCGCATATTTCTGGAAATTTTCTGCTAATCATTGACAGCATTATTCCGGCTCAGTTTTCCTTTTCGTAAACTCAGTTTGGTTTTCAAATGACAAGTAGTAAATTATTTACATGTTGAAAAATATATTTGTATTATTTAATTTCTTTTCTACATGTTATCAGTAAAAGAAGTCTTCGCTGCAGCAATGTGCAAAATGGGGAAGTGGACAGGAAAAGTCGGCGACACTTTGGATAAGTAAGAATAGTTTATTATCACTAGCGCTTCCATACATGCTGTTTGTTATTTCAGCATATTTCGAAGCATTTTTAGTGCTGATTCATATTTCATTTCTCTTTTGATCATCTTTGGTTCCTTTAGTAAAGGTAAGAAAAAGGTAACACCTGCCTTTCTCTCTTTTGGTTTTTACATCAGATGAGCAGGATTTAAATTATCCTGTGTAGCATAGGACTTCCTGAAAGTCATTGTGGGGATATATTAATTTGGAACGGCAGAAGTGATAAATATTCATCCAAGTAAATTCCACCTTATTTAACTATTATGATTATGCACCTTCTGGCAGTGAACTGCTGGAAAGATCTTAAGCAAGGTGTGAAATAAAGTTAGCCTTTATTAAAGGCAGTTAATCTTGATATTGTCCAAGGAACTTGGATCAAACTCTTGTGCTGTCATTTTAACTTACCCAAAAAGGATTTCCAAAATCATTCGGTTCCTCACAAGTTCTTATATTTCGAAAGATGAAAAGCAATATTCATTTGTTATCAAATTTATTTTGCTTTGTGACTGCTAGGTAACATACATTCTTCTCTGCTCTTTAACGGACATTTCATTTTGCTAATACATTTTCTATAATCCAAGTCAACGATGAAAATCAAACTTCTGACACATTTATGATTACCCTGAACTGCACCGATAATACCAAAGGTATGTTGGGTGATGTCGAGGTGAGTGACGAGCTCACTTCATCCCTCTATGCGAACCTTTTTTTTGGCACATAAGTGAGCAGTGTTTTGTCTGCGTCATCTTTAATCTTTAAAATGCCAATTTTTGCTTGCTTACATGCTTGCTAGTAGTGCTTGCACGAATTCTCATTACAGTATGACGAAGGAGCGCTTATCAATCATGGTGGTGACATGTGATGGCTGTAGGTGATAAGTATGAAAGGTAGTAGAATGGAATGGAGTGAATGAACCAGGTGAGGTTGCTTCCTCGGGAAGAGCAAAAAGGAGAGCATAGCATCAGCAGCAGCTATCGGCGAGTAATTGAAGAAGAAAATGTGAAATTGAAAGTGGGAGAAAAGGGCAATGATACCTGAAGTGGAACAGAATGATTTGAAATGAAGAACTGGAAGAGAGAGGAAGAGGGAGCATGGGAACGATGGAGGGGCAGAAGTTCAATTGATGGAAAACAACAAATTTCAAGAAAGTAAAAGAAGAGCCATTGAAAGTGCAAGCATTGGAATGAATGAAAGGCCATTTGCTGATGTACTTCGGGCATGTCGCTCGCTCATTGCTTGCTATGTGCTCGTTTTGTTGTTGTTTGAAATATGTGAAGCGCAATAAAGAAACAGAAAGTAAGTAGCCATATCGGAACACTTCTCAGTGTCATCCTCTGTTTCCGGATCCATTCCATCTCTCTTCCGAAATTTTCCTCCATCTTCTTTCTCTTCATCTCGGTTTTGGCATCGTTTTAGCATCATCAAGTCGATTTTAGTGATCGGAGATAATTAATTTGAACAATCCTCTCCCCGAAAGGATTCCTTGGACGAAAACGATGTCTACCATCAAAGCAGCAGCATATCTATCACGCACTGATATGTACTTTTTGTTATTGAGTAAGGTGTCACTGTGGCAATCATTGCACAATTGGTTTTTCCTTCTCTTCCTTCCCTTTCTCTCTCTTTCTCTCTCTCTCTTTCTCTTTCGAAATGAAAGAAGGCCTTTTCGGTTTTGGTATTTTTTTAGCTGGGTGCGACGTGCATATGCTGAACTGTGAGGTACGCATATTTAACTGTCTTATTATCATGATTGGTTTACTTCTCCTCATTTCATGATTTTACCAAACTATATTATTATCATCGTTATGCACATGCTCTCATCATTCATCGTCATTAGGCATAAGCGTCGTGGAATCAGTGGAACTATGGTCATCACATTATTATCGTAACTTTCATCATTATCATTATCAATCTGTTTATGCTTTGGTATTATTATCGCTTTTATTGTCACAACCAATATCAGTACTGGCGTTGTCATTAATACTGTCACTGTTACGAAATTTTTCATCTCAATGTTTCTTATTATCATTATAACTAGCATATATCATTGTTATTTTATGTTCAGTAGCATCTGATAATCGCAGTCTCTGAAGAGTATCCTTAAAGAGAGGCTATAAATGGAGTGATCTTGTTCCGAACTATAAATGATTATAATCCCTTAAAGCTATAGAAGTTGTATAATATTCAAATCTAGCTCCTCGTTTAGTACCTTCTCGACTTGAAGTCTTAGTGCTGCATTTTCGTTTTCTTCTACCATATCTTCTCCAAAGCATTCTTAAGGCTTACTTTTGGCCGCTGTTCTAGAGTACATTATCCTTGATAAGCAAAATCATATGCAGATTCAAAAGTTGTTGAATCGTGAAGTCGTTTATGCATAAGCTAGTAGCTTGCTCATCCACTTTGAGATTCTCAGCGTTATATTTTGGTTCAGGTATATATTTTATTTTACTTGTGTAGTTAAGAAAAATACTGTAGTTTGAACGTAGTAATAAAATCATAAGAGTTAATAAATGATGTTAAATATAAAATGAATTATTAGGATAATCAGTGCTTGTTACTATACAACATCATTTTCTGTTAGCGATCTTACGGATGGATGCTAATAGCTGTAGCACAAATAATGAAAACAAACTACCATCAATAAAAAGCGTGAGCACTGAGCGAAATTCTGTGAATTTCTCTGTAAAGAACGAAGTAAAGAATTCTTTATCATCTTCGAGATATAATGAAAAAATTGATAACGCATAAATTAACAGCTAATGTGTTGCAAGTAGTAATTAACTGATAAAAAATTAGTGGAGTTGCTTATCCTTTTATTTCCATTACATTTGAAGCATAAATTGGTGAGCCATCAAATGAATTGATTTAATGATTGACTTCGTGTAAAGCGTTCCTAATAATGTGGTTGAAGAAACGCGCCTTGAATGTCAACAAGCCATGAGTGAAACAGACAAATAAGCTTAGCTTGGCTTGGCTATGTACGCATGTTTATATTTGTTCATAGGCTGCTGCTATTACCCCTATGCTTTCCGGGCATATGTTGTCACGGCAAGTCGATTTTCTTCATAGCCTAATATACTGACTCAAGTTTTGTCATTGAATTTCATTTCTGGATAAATCTTTGTATTCTGTGTTTGTCTGTGCCATCATTTTCAGAATTAACGGAGCTGCTCTGTATTTCTCCATCAACTGTGTCCACGACCGCTTAATCGAAATTGAAATTGTTTGGGTAGGCTGCGCTTCGTTTCTCGTTTTGAAGTGCTTGTTTTACGTACCATTCTATAATATTTAGTAAGTTCCCTTTTACACCCCATAATAGTGGTTAGAATGCTGAATGAATCAGCTATGCTAAAAAGTGCGGTAACCTTTACTGAAAATCGTGAATTTTAATAATCCGTATGATAATCGTTAAAATACTTGACCTTCTTTTACGCTCCACATCATAAAGTGCCTTTCACTGGAATGATCCAATTAATCACAGGCATTTGCTATGCAACTTTTTCGCACTGATTTTACAGATGTAATTGGTTTGTGAGGTAAATTATGTTGCTGTAGAAGGATATAGCATTGCCGATCAATTATTTGACGCAAAATAAAGGGTATTCTTTTTGATGATTGAGAACATCCAAATAATTAGAACTTTATGAATTAACGGTCTGCAAAGAGAAAATATCTTACTTTCATGCAGCAAAATATAAAATAGCATTCAAATTATGTATTGTAATATTTAAATAATATAATACCATAAGTAGTATTATGCTAGAAGCATTCTTAAGCCTTCCAATCATGAAATTTTGTTACTGCGTTTTTCTTAATTCGTTTACACTATTCTGATAGCATAAAATCTGCTTCCTCTAAGTTATTTGATTCCAAGTACCAGATCCCGATCATGTGATTCCAGAATAATCAGGTTTTCGACTCGAGAAAATGAAGATACGCTAATTGAATGCTTAGAATGTTCCAGATCTGTCCGAATTCCTGCCATTTCGAGCAGTTATTGCATAATTTTCTTTTTTAAGACACTTCTGTCAATGATTTTAATTTCATATTGATATAAGTGTGGTATCTTTTAATGAATTATACGAATACATTGTAACTGCATAGTTTATGTTAAAGTTCCAATTTTTATTAATGCTGTTAGTTTTGTTTAACTCGCAATTTCTAGGCTTCTGTCTTATAATTTGAAAATGCGGAATATCTCTAAAAAGCTTTTTTTCGAACTGCTTCATTTGGTAAAGATCATCATATTTTTAACTTCCATCATCAACACATGCAAGTTTCATTTTTTAATTTCCAATTTAATTAGTGCCATTTTATTTTGCACAGTATAACCATCTTAGTATCATTCTGTTGCACGAATGATAAATTCCAACTTTTTCATCATGAATTCTCTATTGTATGCAGCCAGTTCTTCCATGTACTTATAATATTTTTGCCAGAAAATTTTATAATTCTAATTTTTGATCCTCAACTCCTTAATTTGTCGACAATCACATTAGCTTGAGAGAAGTTTTCCTAATTTTCAAAGTGAATTGAATAGACATTAACTGGGCAAAAGTCGACCAAAGTCTATAGTAGTTACATGATTCATCAGTGTCGAATTGTAAATTTGCTTTTAGAAAACGAGTCATTTTCCATACTCAGTGGATGCAAAAGGACTTATATTTTCTCTAAATGATCCAGTACACAAACGGGTTATCCGAATGACTGTGCACTACTGATTACTTTATTTAGAATTAAATGAGTGGCTAATTCGACAAATGGTATGCCTCAGCTGGATGATGAATCCTTCCAATTAGTGACAAAAGAGGAATGAAGAAATAATTTTCAGTTCAAATAAGAAACAGTTGCGTTCATTATCCGGCCACTTTACCAACCTGAATGCAGAACATTTCAAAAAATTTTCTTTGCTCTTTAAAAAATAATATTAAGTGCTACAATTAGTTTTTCACTTTATTGTCATTTCATTGGTGAGTCAGTCCGCCGTCATTTTCCAGCCACTTAATCAAACAGTATTTTTTTCTCTACTCAATCAAAAAAGATTGAGGAATCATACACATAAATATTAGCCCCTTCCTTTCTCTATTTTCAAACTGTTGATATCTTACTTTCTCTCTGATCTGTAAATTATCGTTCACTTTCATAATCCTTCACTGCTTCTCATGTAATATAGTAATTTTATCCTGAAAAAGGGACTATGAAATAGGGATGAATTGCACTCTCAATTTCTCAGAAATAATGGCATCGCACATAGTTCTTTGTGGTTTTACAAAAATGACCGTTCTTTACACATTTAAAACTAGCACTGTTTGTGATTGGAAGGATATTGGAAATTCAAACTTTAATATTGGCATCGCCGCTGGCTTTTTGGCTTTTTTCCTGGATGCTTGCTATTAAATTGGATTATTCTCCAAGCTTTTGCTTAAGCCAGTAAGAAATAGCTTGTAGTCCTTATTTCATCAATGCTAAACAACATGGGGATAAAACACCGAATGATGAAAAGGATCATAAATCATTACATTATGGAAGTAGAAAACTTTATCACATCAACGAACATTTATGGTTCAACAATTGATTTTGCAAAAAACGATGAGTTCGCAGGAATGGGATTGAGTTGCCTTCAACGGGGCGCTGGCATATTTCAGAATTGGTAAAGATTGTTTCAGTTCCGCATAAAATCTAAATAAGTCACTTTATGATGCGCGCACTTGTTTTGTTTGCCTAAACGTCGTGCTAGAGGGAAAATTAAATACAGTCGATGGTCAGTATGTCATGACCTTTCTTAGGTCACAAAATAACCGTTAGTGTAACCAGCGAATAGTAAATATTAATTCTGTATTATGAGCAATCGCGCCATCGTTGATCGCGGGATTCCTTGAATTGTCATATCTTATTGTTTGTTTCTTTCTTTCTTTGCTGAAATTTGACTTTCCTTATTTTCTCGTCTGTTTGTCTGTTTTCATTTATGAACTTAAGTTTGTCTTGTCCAAGTGTTCTCTTGATATTTTTTCGGTTTATTTCAAATTTCTTATTACTCTGTAACTTTACCTTTGACCATTCGTGTTATTTCATCGAGTACTAAAAAATTTGCTTATTTATTCACTGCATCTTTTTTCATAGCTTATCTAGGAAAACGAATGTAGTATATTGAAAGTTACAATGACCATTTTCTTATGATTCGTGAAACATTTCTCGTAAACATTTTCAGTACTAGTTCGTGGTAAATTATTATTTTAATTGAAAAATGGTCCTTGAAAAAATAAAGGTTGAAAAATTTTCAATGTTCCGGCTGTTGATAGCAAATGACGTGGTAATTGGGGAATTGTTCTTCGTAACATCCGATTGCAAAAAACTGACTAGTTAGATAGATTGGTTTTCTGGTAATTTTTCCTTTCAGGTACTACATTTCCTGTTTAGATGTTGAAGAAAGGATCAGATGGAATACTTAGAAGATGATGCCGTAGAACTAATCGATGCGATCGAGCCTTAACAAATTGAATGAGGGTCAAAGTTTAGCTGATTTGTTGCTTTTTTGCTAACATTACCTCACTCCCTTAACATTGCACTGATATGAAAAGAACGGATGAATGATAAGAGAAATCCCGTCGAGAAATAGAAATGAATCATGGAGTATAGAATAGTTAGTTCTGTTTGAATTTAGACTGCAGATAATACATTACCATGTTTGTAATCATTATACATTACCATGTTTGTAATCATTTGGATGGAATCAAGGTAAACTGAATTAAGAATGTATTCGGGATTATGGATAGTATTAAAGTGTTAGGGTTAATCTGTCCCTACATTTCAGGTGTTTTTGCTATTTTGAGGATTTATGCTTAGGAGATAATCGTCTTTTCAAGCATATTTGGAGGTCATCAAGGTAGAAGGAGTCAATAATGGATGTTAATTAGTCTAAATTGACGTCATTGCTCAAAGTGCCTCACTTGATTTGCTTCTCTCGATCTTTTCATAGTTATTTATCGGAAATAAGAGATCCCTTTTTTCATCAAAGATTTTCATGAAATAGCTGACATCAATGTCTCGAGAATAGCGATTTTCGAAATAGCCGTAGGATCAGACTTGTGGAATTTCTTCCTTTAAATTCAAAGCCATCCGGACCATGGTAGTAACTGTGGTAATTTTCTAGGAATAGAAGAATAATGCCATGGTTAATTTACATTCTGAACGGATTCATTTCTGTAGCGAGGATTGAACGGATCAACTTAATTTCAAATATGGCTGTTAACTTAAAGGTTGACAAATTTTCAGATTTTGGAAGCCTTTTTTCAGTTGGACTGGAAATCGAACGAAAATATTTTTTCTTCACCAGATACATCCATATGCTCATATACACATGTGTGTGTGTGTTTTGTGTATGTGTATAATTTTTGAAAAGCTGTATGGAAGTAACGCTGAATCACTTTTGAAATAGTTTTTTATGTTTTTTTGGCAAAAAATTACGCTCGAATAAACATACTAAAACATACATACACAAAGCAGAAGTTCTGTTTGGTGTGTGTTCGGCAGCGAAGTGCTTTTGCTTTGCTTAAAAAGTGCAACAGAGAGGCTTCTTTGCTTTTTTTTTTTAAATGCATCCCCATCAACTGATGGTTTCTTTCCTGCTCCTCACTTCCACTTTTCTTCTTCAGCAGTAAAAAAAATCGTCGATAAAATTTTGGAATTAGAAGAAAGAGGAATATTTAGTCTAATTAAGCAATTCCCTTCACTTCTTCAATTAACTTTTAAAAAAAAAAGAAAGATGAAAGAGAAGGAGGATCATACTATTAAAAATCTTTTCTCTATTTATTGGTTTTTTCTTGTTAATGGAATTCATATCGTTTACTGTGGGTTACCGATTTTCTCCATTCCTCTTCGGTGTTCGTAATTTAGCGGACAGAAGAAAAACTTATAACAGAATTGCAATTAGAAAGGAATAAACTGAAAGCGGTTTTCGGTTATCAAATGTGCATGTTGCAACAGACAACTATCACTTTGAACTGATAATCGGAACAATGTAAGATAGCTAGTTACAAAGCTGAGATTCAGGGAAATATCGGAAAACACAAGCAGTTTTACTGTAATCCTTATGGTTGACTTTTCTGAAGAAATTTCCACTTTTTACTTCTAAAATAGTACTGTCTTCATGATCAGTGGCAAACATTTCTGACATTTAATTGTTTAGATAGGTTTTCTTGAAAGGTCGTGAAGAAAATTCTGAACAATTCAATTAGTATTCGTCTTACTTCTGGAAGCGATGAGACTGCTTCTAGGATATCATGTATTATTCCTGTTTTAATTTATTCATAACCCGCTTCGATAGTTTCTATTTTTAAATATATGAAAATATTGCAGCCAACGGAAATCCACTTCCTTTTTATGCATGTAAGAGGGCAGCTTCAAATTCAAGCAACACGATATTCCATTTTCCAGCTTTAATTTCCTACTCTTTGTCCAAGATATTGTCAAATACCAGAATCAGAAAGTTACCTTATGACTAAATTAGAACTCTCTGAAACTCCATTTTCGAAGTAGTATCGAAACTTATTTGGAAATCTTTCGGCAACTGACATCTGCGATTTTTGATGACCACATTATCTTCACGTGGTAATCCATGTATTTGCGAAATGAGGAAGGCAATACATAAGTTGGAAGAGATCGTGATGAGGTTAGATACTTGATTTTATCTCTGGTACTTGAGATTCTTTCGTTCAAAATTCCCCGAAAGTATTGTTTCTCGAATATTTTTTTTAAACATATTAATTAAGTTCTAATAACAGAAAATATTATTGTTAATTTTTGTTGAAATAAAAATAATAGATAGTTTTCCTTCAATTTTATAGATGTTTGGAATGTTAGCTTCTTTGAGAAGTCGAAATCAGAATAATTGAAGTAAACGGCACCATTCCAAAATGCCAAATATCTAAATTAATCTTGGTCTCCAATTTTCTTTACAATCTATTGAAATCAGTTCATCTTTACTAAGCATCTGATTTGCTCTATCGTTTCCTTTGTATTTTCTGTAGAGTCATTTTCATTTACCAGGGCTAATTTACAATGCTTTTTGTAGATTATGTTTGGTTGGTCTAAGTTTAATAGCATCTTCCTGGAAGTTTTTGAATGTCCACCTTTATTTGGTGATAGTAGGCTTAATCTCCTTCTGTTGTCTTTATCGATGATGGGAAATAAGACTGTTTTACTCTTGTTGACCTCTGAATGCTTTCGTCTGCTGAAAGCTTCCGGGAAAGATCTTGCATTTTGGTCTTTTATCTCACTCATTTCCATTTAAATTTTCATTAGCAAGAACAGTTTTTTTTAGTTATAAGTTGTGGGGAAAAGAGGTTTGTCGGGATAGTCACTTTACCGATAAGTCTAGAATGTTAGTCTGCTGTGGTATAACAGTAGTAGGATGCCATGTTCCATGTAGGCGATTCGAAAAATCAGCAATTCCACAGATAACGCACATAATCCGTCACGTAACAGGTTTTGTGAGTTCCAAATATCAAATTTTTTTGTTGTGTAATTATTTTTCCCTACGCAACAAGCTTTCAAAGATGTACGATTTTTATTTATTAGTTCTGCAAGTTCCGAAGGAGGAGATGAAATACACCATGTTATCATGAGTGCTAGTTATACACATTTCACGCGTTACATACATAAGCACGTGCTACATAATAAAAATTGATAAGTTGTTTGCCAATTTTATTTATTTGTAAATAAATTTTTAGGTGAGTGAGCCAAAATGTTTGAATACGATCGTTTGGCGTTGGATGTCGCTGAGCAATTTGCGCAAATTCGATCAAATGCAATAGCAAGTTCACCAACGCAAATTTTCGATCCTTTTGTAGGTTTAGCCAATTTTTTCAGCAGTATAATTATTTTTTTATATACGAAAAGCTTGCTTAAGATATTGCTGTATAAGTTGCTTTTTTCTTTGGATTTCATTAGTTTCCGAAACTTCGAAAGTGAAATTAGACCAGGCAGAAGGTAGCAAAAGACACTTCCCCTGAATTTATTCATCTTCTCTTTCCGCATCCTTTATTTGAGGATTGCGCCACTTTTTTTTTCTTTTTTTATATCATGAGGAGTGAATTGTTGTCTAGAAAGTGTTGATTTGCTTAACTTTTCGGTTGAGATGTGCAGCCTGTTGTTTGCCAGCAACTTTTTTAATTTTTTCTTTTGCCTTTGTAAGTGGTGGGTGGGTGTATATGTCTCAGCGACTAGTTCAGTCTTATAATTCAGAGAACCGTAAGTGGATTGTGCTTTTCGCCCTCCGGCTCGGATGTTCCTGATTGCGGAACGAGTTCCGGGTACGGAAGTCCTGGAACTGGTGAGACACCACTATCAAGCCCTGCACCGCAAGTCTTTTCGTTGCCTAGTCATGTTCAGCATGCACTTTGTGATCCGGAAACCTGTGACGATTTCGAAAATGTTGCAGCATCGCTTGGTCCAACTGTTATCTATAATGAGCACAACAAAAAGGTACTTCGGAAATTTCAAGAAATATGAGAACAATATTTTGTGGGGGATAAAACAAATGCAAAACAGTAGTTACGGTGGCTCCTGTTCAGACAACATTCATTTTTTTTTTTTTTATTTTTGCCAGTTTTTCTTTCGGTTTTATAATAACACCATTTTATTTCTCAAGATTTTTTTGAACCACTGAGCTAGCTAATCTACCTATGTAGACGACGATGGATTGCAAAGATATCGTTTAAATGAACTGAGCATCACTAACATTTGTTGAACTTGGTTTATTTCTAGTCATTAGATATCACCCGTGAAATAATAGACGGATAGGTTCTTTATATTCTAAATTTCCCTTCTTTATGCATAGCAGAGATATTCTTTAACCAGAAAAAATTATTGCTGGGTTATCAGATCGTTACTTTTTAAATATGTGCATTTAGCAGTTAAAAATTAGTGACTCTAAAAAAAAAAAAAACGCAATTTTTCAAAAGCTTTAAAATTTGTTTTTCCGTCTCTCCAAAGGACCTAAAAGAGCTCCCCCACTGCATTTTCGTTTTTTGATACTGTATAATTCTATCAAAATTTATAGTAAGAGTTATAAAAAATTCTCTCTTTTCAGTTTCCAGGCTCAGAGAACGACGAAAATTTGCCATCGCAGGCAGCACAAGAAGATGGATTCTCGTCGGATGAAATTGCTCAGTTCACACAGTTACTCTGCTCGCCAAAAAAGGCTCCTCCATCTAAGTACCAGTGTCACATTTGTTACCGCACTGGGCATTATATTTCCGATTGTCCAATGGTTTGTACTTTTACTATATCCGAACTTAATCTGAAAATGTTTGATAGAAGAATTTCGATATCCTAGAGAGCGCGAATCATCTTGTTTTTTAATTTATCTCTTCCTTTTTTTTGTTGAATAGAAATACATATCGTCTTATTACTAGCTACATTGCAGCATTCAAAATGTGAGCCAAAAGATAATACATGCACTCATACAATTATTGCAATTATTAGTGCTGCCAACATTATCAAATTTATAAACTTGGAATTTTTCAACTGCATTGCGCATTGCATGAAAATATGCAGCCGTAGCTTATAGTGTACTATGTAAGAAGGGAAAAAAATGCGTGGAAAATTATGAAATTTCAAAAATTGCAGCGTTTTAACAGTCCATACGAGGAGTTAACCCCATATCAGGGTCGGAAGAAGTGCTATGGTGAATTTCAGTGCCAGCAATGTAAAAGAAAGTGGACGAGTCAAAACTCTGTTGCTAATGAGGCACAGAGCTGCATTAAATGTCACATTTCGGTCTTCCCTCACAAACAGGTTGGTTTCACCTCCAAATAAGTTTGTCCCGTTAGTTTACCATTACGGAGAGAAAAAAGAGCGCAGATGGCTTGGGAAATATTAATTTTGAAACAGATAAAATGGATGGAGAAAGTGGAAATCGAAGAGGAAGAGAGGAATCCATAATTTCTATGTTGGAAATCGCTTCCGTTTCCTATGTGAATTTTCCTGTCATCCTCATGAAATTTCTGTCTCAACACTATGATCGTGTCTTTTCGATGAATGAGCCAACTTATCAGCATCGTTTTCGTTTTTGATGAACAAGCCAACTTATCAGCTTGACCCCTCAGCGAAAACGTTGTGCGACAAAAGAGTTGTCCAATACAACATCCGACCCGAATAGTTGACTATTCTCTTTTTGTTTACAGTTGCCCGTTGATAAAGCCGTAGCAATGGGTTTGGTAAAAGCACAGCGTGTTATACCAACCAAACTTGGACCCATTGGACACGGTCGGCCTCCATTCAATACTAATCGACAATAAATGATAATCAGTGTGGTTTTCAAAAAAAGAAGGCAAATGGAATGAAAATCAGAACAATAATGTTGTTCACTACATAGCGTACAGGACGACAATTACAACAAATCAATACTACAAGAAATATGCTAAGTTATTTTTTGATTTTCCAGTACGTTAATACTGATCAATACTTCGATAATCTGTATATTTTTGTTAATCAGATACAAGTTTTGGACTTGTTCTCCTTTTTTCCCATCGTTTTGGAGCTTCCATCTTTTCATTGTAAATAATATTCTTCTCCCAGAGCGATTTTCATCTGATTTTTATTTGTTCATAAAAGTATTGTGACTTCTTAATCGATAATTTAATACTTTTTCATGAGGGATGAAAACAAAAGATATTGAGCATGAGCAAGTACCACTTTAGAATCATTGCACTTTAGATCCGCTTGCTTTTCGTGTCTTTTTCGGTCAATTATTTCATGTAAAATTTAGAAATGTTTCCCCATATAATTATTTAGATGACAAAAATTATGAAAAAAGACAATTTTTTTCTTGTCCCCTATTTCTTCAACACAAAAAGTAGATATTGAAGATTTTTTTTTAATTTGAAAAATTATAATTGCAATTTTTTAAATGAATAGTGCAAAATGTGGAATTTTTTTTTTTTTTTTTTGCAAAATCCAAGCCTTTCCCAGCTTTTTCTCTTGTCGTCGCTGTAACCCATCATTTACTACTTCGTATGGCAATTGCAGTATGGTTTTTCAACGTTCTGCATCCATATGTCTCATTATACGGTTAAATATCAGAAGCGGGGTTATTCTATAGTGAACTTCCTAGGTATCCAGTTGTTAGCTATCTACTTGTAAATAAATTTGGTAACAGCCTGTATAAATTAAAGTTGATCTCCATTTCCGTTTCCTTCGTCCCATTATGTTGTAACTAAAATAAGATCTCTCTAAAATTTTTGTCCCAGAAGTTGGATGTCTAGAGGAAACCTTTAAGACATAAATTTGGTTTTACACAGTTTAAGCAATCGATTTCGAGCTGCAATTACATTCACTTTTATTACACGTTTTCAAAAACAAAAGAAAAAAGAAAGTTCTTATTATCTTATTAATATTAATCTATGTATAGTTATCGGAAATGATGAAATCTTACAGCTATATAATTCGTTGCTTCCAGTTTGGTAGTTTGTTTTTCGTCCTTCTACATAATTTACTGTGTACGGAAATTTTCAGTTATTCAATCGATGAAATGATATATTTTTTTGTAAAGTTAATTTTCTCCACAAAGAAAAATTGAATTTATGCTTATTCCTGTATAGTACTTTTATTTTTTTGTTTTTTGTACACACAGTGTTAAGCGATTCAGTTTTATGACTCCCTGTAAAAAAAATTATAACTTTTCCAAAGTGTAAACAACCACAAAAACCATGCGGGTGCTTGGAGGAAGAGGGAGAAAGACAGCTTTTTTATTCATATTGTACACAAAATTCTGAATTATTCTTAGAAGATGAATGAGAATACAGTAAGAAAAGATGCGATATAGTCAGATAAAGTCTGATGATTGATTTATCCGAACTTAACTAGTAATTTTCGATATTGATAACTGTTTACTTTTACTTTAGCAAGATTAGACATCACCACAACAGCAAAACTGGCGAAGTGAACAACTTTCGATTAGTATTCAATTCAGTTTCAACTAAATATATTTAAATAAGAGAAGCCAAAATGCTAAGACCAGAAAATTGCGGACTCAATTCAGACAACCAAATTTGTGTGTATTCGACTTAGCGATTGGTACTAGAATGAATTTTTTTTTCTATATTTTTATAGTACCTTCTATCTGTTTATAAATGAGAAAGCATCAGTTTATTTCCATTATTGCAGTATACGTCATACTGTGTAGTTTTTATGACTGTATATTTGAATAAAATTATTGCTTCTTTTATAAAAAATAAAGCTTTCATATCGGCATAAATTTGGAACAGATCACTATAAATGATGCATCAAGAATAGATACCGACATACTCCGGATTCTTTATTTTAAAGTATTATCAATTTTGTATCGAAAGCTCTGAAAAAGTGTCTTTTTTTCGGAACAGATTGGAAGTTCTGGACCAAAAATATCGTAACTATTTGAAGAGTGAAGAAACTAGTGCTATTCAAAAACGGTAATATGTGCGAAGTCGAGGGAATTCTCATCTTGACGTCTTAGTAAAAGTTACTGGATGAGTGCATAGGAAAAGTTGGCTTATGGTATTTCCATCAGCCGGAAATTGATCTTTATAACTGTCACTGTTGAATTCAGGTAACATGTACTTCCATTAAAAAATTTTGGTAATCTTTAGTTTGTGAAGCAAAACAAGTCCCAATAACTGGTATGCATCATGACTTCCCGGAATAATTATGAATGATTCGAAATGGGGTTTTTTAATTTATTTGCTGTACAGTTGCAGATGTAATGAATGGAATTAAATCTATCCAAAAAGCTTCAGCAAAAAAAGAAAAAAAAGCCGCTGAAAAGGAAATCAAGATGAAATAAATGAGTGTACAATATGATTTGGAATGGCTCGATAATCGGAATAATAACTCATTATACGAAAAAAGATATTATGGAATGGACATTGTCCAGGTGGCTACTAATCATAGCTATAATAACTGTAAGGGATTTCCAGTCTTCTGAAATTTTCCGCTCAAATGCAAATTTTGTGGTCAAATAAAGATTAATTGAAAAAAGCAGGTGAGATAAAATTTCAAGGCGGGGAGAAGCAGAAGGACGGAGCGATTGTAGAATTTATTCTGAGACGGTTGATGCAAGATCGAGACAAGCCGTACTATAATAGTTTTTGGGGAATTCTGGCATAATTTCCATCATTTTGAAGACCACTTGGCAGGAATTAACAGGTGCCAGCAGTGCAAGCGAACTAGCCAATGCAGAACAATAAATTCGCTGGAATGGATCATTTGAACATTCAGGTGGACTATCCTCACGGCGACCTTGATCCGACCTACAATTCGCATCTTCATAATGCCAAAGCGAGAGGAAGCTAAAACAATAACATTATAGATTGACTTTTTTTTTTCTCAAATATTTGAAAAAATTCATTAATACCACTTAGTGTAGTATAACGTAAAGTAGGTCGTATTTCGCTCGCTAATTAATGGTGAACAAATAAAGTATATTATATCAAACTGAAATCAACATTATATCGAAACGGTTGCAACTTGCAATTTTCGTGTTTATGTTGGAAAGCATCGAGTGAGAGTTAGTCTCAAACAAAGTCCATACACAGTTTGTTGTATATGTATTTATCTGGCTTGGCGTCGAAAACTCTATTCATTAATCAGAATTAACATGCATCCGTACAGGCGAAGAATATTCATTTCAACAAAAAATATGTCAATCTAAAAAAAAAAAATTGACATAGATTATGTTGCTACTCTTTTGGAAATCGAATTTATTTATTGTAACATTATTAGTTAGATACGCATTAAAGGCGGTTTTATGTCGGCTTCGACTCAAAGACATCTTTTGTGGAGAAGCAATAGGAAATCGCAGTGGTGGTCATGCAAACCATAATTCATTAGCCAATTCGTCGTTGGTGATTTCATTCTTACTGGTTTTGCTGGAAGCACTGAAATTCCGTGCATATTTTTCAAGTAGAATTTCTTTTTGAGACTTGTCATGTTGAATAAGTTGCGATTTAATAAGATGAACATTTTCAATTATATGTATACTACTGGAATGTGCTGGTTTTAAAATCTTCCAAAATCGGAAAGTAAAATAATTTTTTTATGTGCACGATTAAAATAATCCTTGGATTAAAATATAGGATTTACTTAAGCAAAATTGAGGATTTACTTAAGCAAAATTGAGGATTTACTTAAAATTGAGGATTTACTTAAGCAGCTATTGTCCATTAAGTACGTATACCGATTTGAATGAAATTAAGAAGTATTAATTAAATTTCATTCAAATCGGTATACGTATTAATTAAATTTCTTATAATCCTTTACTTCAAATGGAGTGCCAAATAAGAAACTTTGCTAATAAGTGAAGATTTCTAGGATCTGTAGCCACAGAGTTTTCTATTCATTTCCCTTTTCTTATTCATAGATACGACTATCTTAAATAAACTTCTGTGTAATAATATAGAAATAATATTAAAAAGTTCTAACCAACTGTACAAAAGATATGTTTGTTCGGTACATTTTCAGCAGATCCAGACGAACATCCATTTTACGATACCGGAAGATGTCCAAGAAAGTTTGGAGATGAGGATCAAATGATTCTGAATGAAAAAGAGGAGGAAGAGTGAACTGATAAGAAGAAAATATTTGATATTTTGTCTCATTAATCATGCAAATTTTTCGCTTCATGTCGCATACGAAAATTATTAAGAATCAATAATTTTTCTTCAATTTTTCAAAATATCGAAAAGATATGTTTGTAGGAATATAGTGATAACATCATTTCGGAAAGATATATTTATTTCATAATTTTTTCAGTATGAGCTGATATTCTGAATCATTCCTGTCCAATTCAGTTTCATTTTCTGGAAGTTACAAGTCGATCTGTCTTGTGTCAAATTAATTGCTATGTCAGAGTGTTTACTGATTTTTGCTCATTATACTTCCTCATATGTATATGCAACTTTTACCATTTGGATCTTCAAAGCTTCAAAGATACTGTCAAGAACAAATTCGTAATGACTAAAGTTTGAATTCATGGCAGTCTCACTCCTAAGTTAGGCGATAAAAGATGTTATGTTTTACTGTCAACAAATTTCAATCTGATTTAGATTGAAAAAGGAGTGCTTCAAGATGGAGTTGTTAAGAAGGAATAACTAACTCTGATATCGATAATTTACATGAATCGAATCTTATATCCATTGTTACTTGAATTTTTCCTCCTTCCGCTACTTTAATTGGTAACATACATGACGAGTTCTTGCAGGAGTATACAAATCATCCAAACAAGTAATAAGGAGGAGAGGAAACATAACTTGGAAAGCGTGATGATTCGAAAAAGCGAAAATGTTTTGATGCGAGTTAAGAATCCAGGATGAGATTAGCGCCGTTTTCATTACGGTCAATATATGAACTTTGCTTATGAAAATAGTCATCTTTTTCCTTTGATGTTTCGGTTATGGCTAAATCTACCCAAAGTAATATCAGCCCGTATTAAACTAATTTTTCATTTTATTTTGAAATTGTTAGGAATAGATAGCATCATGCAGTGTCGGAACATAAAAAATATAGTATTGAGTGAGTCTACTAAACAGGATTATATGAAATTTTTTGCACACTGGTGTACGAATTCATGATGAAACAATAACTAATAAAGAATTGATATTTAAGAAATGAAAAGGGACCATTTCTTTCTGGATTTTAAAATGAAGTGGTGGCATAATAACGAGTTCGTTCTGATTGAGGAGGGAACGATACGTTCAGTGTTGAAAGGATGGTGATGGACGGTAAGGTGATGATATCACATGCCGATTTGCTATCTCCATTGAATCGTCTCCAAAATAACGTCTCATCAGGTGAATGTGATTTCAGACGTGACCTCAGAGTGCTTTGTGCCATGCTCCGTGTTCGTTCATACCGTTGACGGCATGGTAGGATGAGAAGTTGACGGAATGCGCGTCGATACTTTTGACTGTAGACAATGTAAATGAGGGGATTTAATGATGATGATAGCAGCGATAACCACTGGAAAATTGGACGCAGCACCTGGGATGCAAATTGAAATGTTGAAGTACTGTAGTCCTTCGCAAGGAAAAAGTAGGAGTATATTCCTGTAAAATATTTGCTAATTCATATAATAAACTTAAATTCGAATTATACAAAAACATTACGCCTGAACAAGTGTCAGTTCTTGACGATACATCGGGATTATTTCAAACGCTTCGTAGTCTTTTGTAATGAGGAACATTAAATTTATTATCAAAATGATAAATTATTATTTAAAAATATACAAAAATGATCAAACCATGCAAAGGTAGCCAGCATAGTGCAAAAACAATAATAACTGTAAACATCATTTGGGCAACTCGTAATTTGACACGTTCATCACGAATCTGAAAATTGAAATTTTATGGAGATTTCATAAAATTTTATAATGAAGTTTCTCAAGAATTCCATAAATTGATATTACCTTGGCATTCACAGCGAAACTACGATGACTGGATACAGTGATGAAAATACGAGTATAAAGCGCTGATATTAGCGTGAATGGGATTGTAAATGCAAGTAATAAGTTCACAATAATAAAATTCATTGTTTCGTCTTGTGTTGCGATGCATAGGCGTGCTACCAAGGTACCATTCGGTGGATCCAGTGTAAACAATATCTAAAGTGAATATAATTTCTAAGCATTGTTCTAAATATTGGAATTACTTGCTAACATTTTTAAGCAAAGATGATGAAGCCACTTTTTTTTATTAAATCGAAATTATGTCAAAATCTTTGTATCCAGTAACCTCGTCGTAAATAGCTAAGGTTGGTGCAGCAAGCATCCCACTAAGCATCCATATTCCTGCAATTACGTAAAGTGTCCATCGGGAATCCCATACAGCATATTTCATTGTATGACAAATTGCCAAGTAACGATCCGCTGTAACGGCCACCAAAGTGAAAATTGAAGCACAGGAAGTTGTCGAATTAATCCAAGTTGACACTTTACAGCCTATCGCTCCAAGTTGCCATTCTGAAAACCATAGGTTTCATTGAAAGTTAATGTAATAAAAATATTTAAATAATTTCAAATAATTTGGAGGAAATTATATTGCATGCGCCTTTGTCAATAACTCTCTCAACACACTTTTCATGATGTTTAAACCAGACAGATTAGATTAATCCTTAACAAATGGCATAAATGCATTGTGTCTGAGGAATTTTCAAAAGATGGATAAGCATGCATCTGCCTGAAGAACTTGCAAGCTAACCGATATTTTTTTTCGCCATATTCAGAATTGTCTAAAATTCTCAGCACAGTTAATTCTTGATTATGAAGGTGTATTTATAAAAACACTGAAGCCTTCTTTTCCATTTCTTCAACAGTCCGAATTTAACTAACTTTATATGTTCCTTCTAATTCATTTAATTAACTTCATTCTGCCATTCTGTTGACACTTTGAAAATGCGTTTTAAAATATTTTTCGAATCTTAAAAAACATTGTACTTTACTTCTTACTTAGTGACCTCATTAATTTCTTTTCACATTCTGGCAACATTTTATTGAAGAGCTTTTAATTTAAAAAAAAAAAAAAATTTTCCGACAAATATAAATATAATCTTATGTTGTGAAAGAACCTATTCGAATCAAACAAATTGCAAATAGTGTAAATTTGAGCTGAAACACATACTGAAATAATCATTGTCTCGAATTCTCGAGAGATTTTTTTACGATTTCTTCAATTACTTCTCCTGAAGTTTGCTATGATTCAGTAAAAGAAAATCGAGAAATACAAATTGTTTGGATTATCGTATTTCTTATTTTAGAATCACTTTCTTGCTTTTTTGAAATGTCAATTTTTAAATATGTAGAAATTATTTATGTATAAATTTATGCATAAATTTTCAAAATATTGCTGGAGTGTCAGAGAAAACAAAAAAAAAAAATTTAAATTAGACTTTGCTAAAACTTCCGACGATAACTTGAAAAATTTTAAGCTTTAATTTACTGAAAATCATTTCACACCAAAAAAAATATTTTGAAAAGTTACGTTTTATCAGTTACGACCAAGAAAACAGAAAAATACATAGAAAGTTTGCGAATGAAAAATTCCTTTTAGATTAAATTCCGAACTTGATCAAAAAAATGTGAGACCACTTTCATTCAGAGAAAGAAATTCCAGAGAATTCGAAAAATGAAAGCAACAGTCAGAATTTTGTAATTTTCCAGGTTTTTCTAGGAATCACTTTACTATAATGCAAAATTTAAGATTTCCAATTCCCTGAGATAATACTGAAAGTTTTACCAATGAAATGTCGATTCACTAGAAACTTTACTCACGTTTGTGCCAATTTTTCACTGCATAAAATAATGAATTTAGTACAACACTCGCCCTTTCAGACAATTTTAATTCGAATTAATTAGTACTCGCAAATTGGGAATGAAATAAGCAATTCAGTACAAAGTTTCTTTATCATAAACATGCGCTTTCAAATTAATGAATGATGATATTGCAACTTATAAAAGATCCATAATAAGCAGAGGGCGAAAGAATCTACAGACTTATTTTTAAACATTAAGAACGTTTCCTTTCCTTTTTGATTTTCACTTTCAGGCTAAAAATTAATCTATTCATCAATTTTTACTATTGTATATTTTGGCCTTAGATCACTGATAACACTAAAAATATCACTATAAGTTTTTCTAAATTCTTCACATAGCTATACTTAATGAAAATCAGTCGGAAAACGATTTAATTTTTATTATTAATGTTAATATTGATGATGGTTATTTTAATAAATTTAATAAGGAACAGTAACAAGCTAGTTTTGTAACTTAAAATTTAAATGCAAAATCGGACATGAGGAATTTGACTTTTCTGGAAAACTTTTCATAAATATATACAGAATATTGAAGTGAATTTATGATTTCTGTAATTCATTACGACATCACCCGTTCTTGATATATAGTTCTGAAATTGACTATTAATAGAGTAACAATTATCATTCAAATAACGTGGAAGTTTATCTGGACCTGATATGTCAACCAAATTTCTCCAAATTCTGAAAAAATAGTGGAAATTGCATTTTGATCAATTTTTGTCAAAGTTCAATTTGGAAAAAACTTTTAGTTTTTTGCATAGCCATATTTCTTTACAGATTACAAGTCAGAATAGTGCGAAATGAAAAATGAAATTAAATCTTGAAGTTTTTGAGCCTTCACCTTCTATAGATTCATTTCATTTTCGAGCAGAATTTCAGTTTAATTAAAATGACTGTTATTTGCATTCTGCTTCATTTGCATTCCAGTAAGATATGATGATGGAAGAAAGTAAAAAAAAGTTTTCAGTACAGAATGACAAAAGCATAATTCTTTTAAAAATCTAACCAGAGTTTAGGAACTCAGAAAACTAATTACATAGGGGAATTCGGGCCTAAATTTATTAATGCAAAAAAAAGAAAAAAAAAAGAACTAAAAGCTGATATTCAACGAATGGGTCATAAAATTTAATGTGGAGACTCATCGTGCAATGAATTATTGAAATAGGCACAGGTAACTTGCAGGTATCTAATATCTGAAGATTTTAGAAACAGGATAATTCTAGTAGTTATTGGATGCATCTATCATTCGGCGCTTGCTATCATAGCTAATGACCATAATGATGACATTGAATAGTAAATTTTTTTTTTAGTTTTAGAATATATCAGTTCCGTAGTAGATTTCACAGTAACTGTTCATTTTTTGGATCATTACGAAGTTTTTGGATTATTCATAAGTCCGTTGAGCTCTTAGGCATGCTTTTTTTTTCTCCTGTCTCTGAGGACTTCTATTCACATGATAACCCTAGTTTTTGTCATTCCTCCTAGACAAGACTGAAAATTTTTCGTGAGTCAGTGAATAAGCTGTATTGCGGACCTTTATGTGGTATATAAAATTTTACGAGAGAAAATGCAAAAGCAGTGAATCGCATCAAATTGAAATGGATAGATGGAGACCATTTGGGATTTTTCCTATCGGATTTTTTCTCCAATTCTCGCGGAAATAAATGCCTTTACTGTTATAACAGATATTTTGCATTTGTCAGGAAAATCGCCCAGATTTGAAGATTATTGAACGGAAATAGGCTATTTATATTCGAACAGTATTACCTCCTTTAATTTACATCGAGATTTTGATCGATTTTAAGAGAGTGATCAATATCATTGATCAATACAAATAGTACTTTCATTTTTTGAAAGAAAATAGTACTTCATTTAGCTATTGCGATTTCTTGATTTGAATAACATCTGTGTTAATCTCGATAAACATTATAGGCCGAACGCATTCAGTTTCGTGTCTTTTATAATCAATTATGGATCCCAATTACATACTAAAATGTTTGTTTTTTCAGAACTAGAACCAAAATTACATCATGGAAAACAAACTTTTTGCAAGCTCTTAACTTTCATACATCAGTGGATTCTATAAATTTACAATGCATTTGAAAAAAAAATTGATTCTTTAAGGAACTGAGTTATGAAACAATTGTGTGTGATCACTTCCTGGATTTAGATTCGGAGTTGAAAGAAGATTCGCAAAGTTTAATAAAATTTTGATTGAAAAAGCTGAGAAAAAAATTCCCATAAACTCCTGAAAAGCTATAGATATAAATGTGTAATATGTATATGTACATATATATATTAACTTTCTGTTTTTATTTTAAGATTGAAAATTTTCGAAATTTGAAATCCATTTTAATGAAGCAGCGACTTGCACTTTCGAAAAAAGAATCATGGAGGAAGATTTTGACTTTGGTAAAAATATATGAATTGATCAACAATATCTTATTTATATTACATATTTTCAAATGATCGCTGAAATCCAGCAATCAAGTAATACTGCGAGAAATAGTACTGTAGTTTACAAGTTTCGTATTTTTATATGAAATAATAGATGACTAAAATTTATTAGCTATATCAAATATTTCCTCCTAAACTTGGACTTTTTAAAACTTTCCAGTTAATTATTCAATTGTCGTGCTTTTGACAAGTTATTGAGAAGTTCTAATCATATATTTTGCATTTTTGTTTATTTTATTTCAGTAAATGTTAAATTTATCTGGTATGAACTTAAAATTTTCAAAAATTTATTGAAATAAGTAAGGGAAAAATTGATTTGATTCAAATAAAGGAGAATGAGAAGTTGAATAGGGGGTAGATAAAAAAGAAAATTTGTGATAATAACCTGTTAAAAGATTATTAAGCAAAGTTGTAGGGAGACAAAATAATATAATTAATAGATCAGCAGTAGCCAGAGATGATATCAAATAATCCGTGGATGAACGCAGTTGTGGATGCAAAATGACAGATAGCACAGCGAATGTATTGCCCAAAAGGCCCAATAAAAATGCGGCCGAATAAAATGCGGAATAAGTAATGAGTAATAATGTAGGATGACGAGTTGCTTCTAACTCTTCCATGTTATCCGGATGATGGACAGATTGTTCAATTATCGTCGAAAACTGATTTGATGCTACAGTATCGCTTCCATTACTGCAGAAGCGATCAGAGAACAGCAACAGTTTTTAGCCATGCAATCCTTTCGAAGTTTTACTTCGTTTCAACTTATTCGGACTGATGCTTAATGCCTGCCGTCGCTGTTGCACATTCACAGCTCCACCCCGTCCGTTATGTAGCTGCATCATGCCGGAAGTAAGAAAAGAATCCATCACTGATATGTTTAGAAGTCGGAAGTAATAAAGTCATTTATTATTTACAAAATAAAATCATTTAATGATTTTAAGAATACGACGCAGTTGTATACTGCAGTTCAAATAAGATCACTTCCTGAGATAACATATAATTTAACAAAGATTTCAGAGCTTTCAGAACAACAGGAAATCGAATTTCTATTCCCAGTGTTTGCCTCTGTAACACCTCACCTACAACTTCACATCGTTTTTAAGGTAGACATGGTTGATTCCGCCGGTACAAACAGAGCCCGTAAAAATATATCCCACACAAAATACGAAGTGCTGTGTATTAGTGATAACTAAATTAACACTTAGTAATTAACACTGCAGGAAAATGAGTCTCAGTTTCTTACATATTTCTCAGATTGACCTTTGGAATGAGCCGTATTGTGAAAAATTGCTAGAATTGAGGCCAAACTAGGTTATCATTATGCAAAGATTTATTTAAATGGGCATTTTTTGAGATTAGTTTTTTAATTTCTATTTTTTTTATTTTTTTATTTTTTGAAGATTGAGGTCGACCTTCAATCCATAAAGACTTCGACTATTAACTCTTTCTTGCACATATTAACTGAAAAGAATGCAGTATAGATTGACCGTTGATAACTTTTCAGTAGATATCTCAAAATGTATTTCGCAAAGAAATGAAAGGAATTATGGAGTACCTAAATGACAACACATGATTCAATTAATTAATTATGCGTTTCGGCACTCATTGCGGAAGAGTCATTGCTTTGTAAAATGAAAAAGAAATACTACAAGAACTAAAGGTTATCAGCAAAGGGTAAATAGAAGCATTGCACTGAACAGAAAATAAATGCAAACTATTGGCTTGCTTAGAGCCAATGTAAGTTTAAACAAAAATTTGAAGAAATGATCTATCTAAATCGATAAGAGAAATGTTCATGAAAGTTATTTTCTGACTTCATCTCTTTAATACTATTTTTCGCTGATGATAATGGAAGGAATAATTTTGTCTTAAGGGTACGATCATTTTTTCGTTAAGAGAAGGATAAGGAGATGTAGTACCAACTAATTCCAATAGGAACTGAAATCTACTAAAGCACATCTCACGTCTTTTTAACAATAAATGAAGTCACGCACTGCAGGACGATAGAATTTGTTGAAGATGGGATTGAAACCAACATCAAAAATTAAGGGTAGCTCAAGAGATATGTGTATGATATAATTATGCTCTGAGTCTTGTTCCTCCTTCATAACATGTTCTCAAGATGAAATGAAGATATCAGTTCCACTCATATCCCTCCAACTATTTCTGCAATTTTCAGTTGTAGATTACACAATTTACAAATATGAAACAGAAAAAAATACGAAGCACTATCTAACAATAAATAGTATCGAAATGATAAAGAAAAATGACACTCGACAGCGAAAGAAATCACATTGAAAAATGATAAAGATAATCCTGCTTCCAAGAAAATGACTGAAGGATAACCTTTCAAAATCGCAACTATGAATAGAGAGATATGTTGGCTTGAAATTAAATCTCTGTGGATTTCAACTTGTAAAGGCACTCTTTTTAATGCTGTTAATCTGATTTCAGTTGGAATTTGAAGTTTGGATGAAATTGTAAGCTATTTAAGTAGTTATTCAGTTAATATCTCATGTTGTAAATCCAGGTCAGAATATTAGTTTTTAGCATTCTATATAGCTGATTTCACAGTATGCAAGTTTAAGTCTCACAACGGAGCGGATGAAATGTGAGGAAGAAGTAGTATTATTGGCAGTTCAGTAAGCAATTGGCTCAAGAGATCTTACGAAGTGATTAGCTTGATAAGAATCATTTGAACTGAAATCCGGCCAGTTAAGCGATTATCTGCTGTTTATAAAAAGGAATAAATAATGTTAAAAACCTTGCAATACGTAATAATTGGTATAATCTGATGTTTGTCTACCATTTGCTCTTTCAGAACAAACATTATATTGCTGGATTTTATAACGAAGTGAGATGAAAGATTTATCGATGGAGCAATTATTATTTGCGAGTATTTTGGACCTCACAGCTCAGAAAACTTTTCTCCTCTTGTCCCAAATAGGCCATTTTCACTTCGAATATTCATCCAATAATTAAAAATATTCCGCTTCAAATGTGCATATACACAGATCGATCAAATTTTGCTAACGGGTACAATTCGCTAAACGAAGTGACAAAGAAGCCATCTACAATTTCGTTCAAAAGTCTCCACTCTGAAATGGTAAACAACTGTAGTGCCTGTCAATTGTGGTATTTTTGCGATGTCTGAATAGAATCACTCAAAATTGTTGTGACAAAAGTGAAGTACTGTCTCTGCCCGAAAATTTTTAACTCTCATTTTTTTCACTTCTACGATTCCTTTGAATTTATCACTGTTTAATCAGTTTTGTCTCATATTAAAGTTCAGAACGATACCCTCTTACCTTCTACTTGTCTTCCGATTTTTTGCTCTGAAAAAGCTTCCTTTTTTGAATTTTTACTTTGCTTGCTCTCTGGCACACAGAGAGATTCAAAAAAACAGCATACATACATACACTCACATACACAAACATACACATACATACACATGCACATAACATACACATACACATACGTCATAACAACAGACACAGACACACACATACACATATTGATACTTGAAGCCCTCAGTACTGCGAGATACACGCAAAAATAGCTGAAATTGCAGAGACGAGACGGATGCATGTCATTTTAAGACGAGATGTCATGTCATCTTAAGAGGTGCCGCTGAAGCAGTACAACTGGAGTGCAGAAATTGGTGACAACAATATGACTGTGAGGTGAGCAGTGCAATTTGCATATTAATACATTTCCTTGAAGCAGTAGTTGTCACTTCCATTTTATAGACACAACAGCGTCAATTTTGATGTCTAAATTTGAATGATAGCAAGAGGTTTATGAACGAAGAGAAAAAAGTCAATGTTAGCTAATCGTCGTCAAATCCATTTAATAACTTTTCATAAAGATGAAAAGATTTTTATATCATAGAAATATCGAGCAGCTACTTCAAATTTAAAATAGGTAGGCTTTAACAGTGAAATAAACAAAACAGAGCATGGAATAAAAATTAAAAAGTGAAAGAGAGTTTCTATGAAAATTCTTAACGTCAAAAGGCATAAAATCATCCTTTTAGATATTAATAAGAGGAGATATTCGAAACTGAAATAACCAAACGAGAGTGCTTTCTTTATGAGAAGTATTCAGTGATTATGGCCAATGAAAACAACTGTTTCCAATTTTCGAAATAAATGAAACCATCAAGCATTCTATGTGATTATTAGAATCCCAGTGTGAAATATTCTAGAGCAATGTTTGCTTAAATCATGTTAATTAATTATTTAAATTGTTTTGAATACAAAATGATCAGAACTTTGACGGTAACGATTCGAAGTGTTCGTGAATTTCACTCACATATCAAATTGTAGTTTTATACATCCTCAAAAACTTGTTAAAGTATTTGATGATCTGTATACTGATCAAGCATTATGTGATTTATAGCAATAATTTATACATCGGAAACAAAAATTCAATAACTTTTTTTTTGTTGTCGTATATGATATACGTCATTTCTCTGTAAAAAATATAGGCTGAATTTTTCTCTTCAGACAGATTAAACATCGTCTTGTGAATCATTTTGAAAAGAACTGAAAACCAAAAAATGGTTTGTGATTCCAAAGCATTCTGTAACATCACTTTTTTCCTAGATGAAATCAAATGATAACAATCACATGCTATCCTCTTTTAATGAAAAGCAGGAGTTTGATTAATTACATTTTTCGTAAAGATTTATATCTTTTAAAACAGAAAAAAAAATTGTACCAAAATTTCAATTATTAGAATGTGGGAGCATTCGGGATATTATCAAAATGCAGATCTCAAATTCTTGTGAATTGAACGAGAAGTCAATAAGCAAGAAGTGACGAAAATATACGGAAAGAAATACATCTACTAACATGCCTTGATTTTCCAAAACAGAACTGCTATCAACATCAAGCTCTCTGTTCTGAGTTCACAAGTGAAATAGATTTTGAAACTCACTGCCAGTTAGCACAAGAGAACAGTAACTTGTTCTGCAATAACTCTTAAAACTGGTTAAAATTACTGATAGAACTCTTAAAACTGGTTAAAATTACTGATTGAAGACTCCGTGGCCTTGTAAGGCCGAGGCAGATAGCTCTGTATAGCTTCAAATTGATATGTCCAAAACTATTTCATGTTAATGATGCGAACTTTTATCCCTATTCTTGAGCTAATTCCTCTCTAACTTTTCAAATTGATCATAGTCTGTCTTGATTTCAATTAAAACCAAGTAAATGTCAATGGAATAATCATCGTGCAAAATATAAGCTATTCAGGACTAAATCATTATTCAATGCAGTACCTATATCTCCAGTGTTATAGCGTGACTACTTGCTGAACATAAAGACTGATTATTTGAAAATGCTGTAAAATCAGTCCATAAAACGATTTCTTTCAATCAAATCATTAATTAAGCTCTGGATAGCTACAAAGCTTTGACAGATTAATACTTGGATTGAACTTTATCAAACCATATTAATCGATATGTTCGTCCCTGGTTCAATCGTCTGGATTTGACTTCTTGAAGATATAAATTTCTTCTTATAGCAAATATTTGGTGTTAGACGTGATAAACTTTCTACGGTCATGTTCAAGCTCGTAGAATACGGTGGTTATATAAATTCTTAAACAAGAAGGCGAGCGGATATTCAAATAGACACAGATACAAGCCTACAAGTTTTCGTCACATTCTATTTTGACATTAATTAAAAATATGTATTAACTGCAGCAAAGCCTTTGGCTTTCCGTATCTCATCCATCCTTTTAATGGATTCGCTTTGTGTGAATAAGCAGAGAAAAGGAGACAAAATGTGCATGCTGTCATTTAAAATTTTTGGGGAGTAGTGAAAGTTCACTAGAAAATTCCCTGCAAATTCATTTATAAATTCAAAGGTCAGTAGAAGTTTTTGAACTTTCTCCACGCGCATAGCTTTTTTTTCTTTGGATCAAATAAGTTTCGATTCCGCATTTTTCTGGTAAGATGAAATCAGTCAAAAATTTAGTGGGGATTGAAGGAGAAGATTAGTGTAATCAATCAAAGATTCTATTTTTTTTCATGATCATTATTGTAATCTATCCGGTAAATGACTAGCCCAATTTCCTAAGGACTCTAGTCTTCCACCAGTAAAATTTTGCAACTGCTGTTTGAATCCTTTCATTGCACCAATTAAAGATGATGGTGAATATATAGTAGACATGAGCCCATCTGTTCTGTACAAACTGAACAAATCTGTACAAACTCGCGTAAGGAGAACATTAAGAAAGCTTCCCTTATAGTAGGGAAAATCTAAATAAATTTGCAATGAAAGCTTTTTATGGAATAGCCATGGTCGGGCCACCTATAGGCAGAAAGTTTTGTAAAAGTACTCGAATTTTGATAATTATTATCAAATAATTGTATCATAGCTTAAAAGATTTCCAATTCTAATATTCGAGCTTTTTACTGGTTATTTTTTTTTTTTTCATTTTTTGTTACATAATTCATTTCATGAGACAGATGAAGAAAACGTTAGATGCCGAGAAATTGATAACTTCACTATTTGGTTTAGTTTCAAGCAAAATCTTTTGAGACTCAAACTTAAGTTCATATTGGGAAGCATTAGCTATATAATGAAAAACCTTGTTTATTTAAACTGTCACCTTTAGTTAAAAAAAAACAGTTGTCTTAATTGTGACCTGATTCATTGGTTAAACTGAGGTTCAAAAGGATCTGAATTTGTCATTTCAAATGTTACAATAGGGAGAAATGGTTTGTTTAGAAATTTTATTATTATTATTATTTTATTATTATTATTATTACCATTATTATTATTATTATTTATTATTATTATTATTATTTATTATTATTATTATTATTTATTATTATTATTATTATTTATTATTATTATTATTATTT
>KZ269984.1:690894-751330 GCA_002249935.1 Onchocerca flexuosa | reverse complement strand
ATTATTATTATTATTATTATTATTATTATTATTAGTTTCTTTTATTAGAGAAATGGGGGGAAAAAGGAGAATGAGGGAAAAAAAGGAAGGCGGAGTCAATAAACTCCGCCTCCTCACGTACTTTTAGTTGTCACGCACATAACACGCGAAACAAAATAATTGTCTATCTGAGGGCACTCACCTACTCGAATGCAAAGTTATGTCAAAATTTGAAAAAAATCGGTGGAGAATTTGAGGAGTCCATTGCGAAGTAAGAGGAGGCATTTGCATTTTTATTTATATAGATTATTGTTATTACTTATTGTTATTATTTATTATTATTATCATTATATCGTTATCACTATCAATAATCATAAATTATTTATAAATGGAAATGGCAAATACGATATTTCTTTCTCAAATCTTCCCCTATCATTGGTATTAAAAATTTTTTAAATAAATTGATGTCATGCAGTTTATGAAATTAACGATATTTCTTGGCATTTGCAGCATCTATCTCTATTCAGTAAAGTCGATAAATTAAAAAAATCCATAAATTAGTCCCATCTTTCTCTCTCCCGCCCACTATCTCCCACCTCTTTCTTTTCCTAAATTGACTATCAATTCTTTCCTCCTTGTTCAATATAGAACGAAAAACGAAGAGACTAACTTTTCCTTCCCAATTTTAGTTAATTAAATCATTTTCGTTTCTTCTATTATTATATATACATATTTATAATGATAGGCTAATTTAATCGATTGCTTATTTCACCCAAATTTTTAAAATTAAAATTTTACGATAGATAATTAAGCTTAACATGCCATAATCAAGCATTGCTAAAAATGAAAGGAATAATCTAAATTCGCTTCTCGAGATTTTATTGCTAAATTAATCCCGTTTTGAGAGATATCATCTTAAATTAGTCCATTTTTGGCAATTTCATCGGTAAATTAGTCCATTTTGAGAGAGTAGAGAGATTTTGTCGCAAATTAGTCCATTTTGAGGGATTTCATCGGTAAATTAGCCCCTTTTAGGGATTTCACCGGTCAAATCCTTAAATATCTGCTATCTGCCATTATGCTAAGATAATTCGACACATTAAGGATTAACTGCTGAACAACACAATTTTGCATTCTTTGAGTCTTTAATTATCTGAAATATGCATAATTTTTTTAACATTTTTTATGCAAGCATTAACAAAATTATTTAATTGTTTAGATTTGGCTTGTTTGAGTAAGTTTAATTGTTTGAAAAATTTAGTAACACATAAACTGAATTTATCATAGTTTATCAGTTTTTCTTATTTTTTTTTAAAGAATTGATAAAAAGGAATATAAAGTTTAGAATTTAAAAAAGGAAAGAATCTATCTTATAAAAAATCGGGAAACATTTGAAATGTTCTATTGATTTCTATATATTATTATTAACACTTATTATTATTATCATTATATCGTCATCACTATCAACAATCATAAATCTCAAGTCTTTTTCCATCAATGATTTTGAAAACTTTCTTAATGGATCGATGTCATAACCGTCCATGAAATTAATGATCTTTCTTGGCATTCGCGGCATTTACCTTTCTTCAACATAACAATAAAATCGATAAAATAATCTTTTCTTTTTCTCTCTCTCTATCTCCCATCTACTCTCTTTCTTTTCCTGAACTGACCATCAGTTCTCTCCTCCTTATCCACTATAGGCGTGTACCGCAGTCAATGCAGAAAGTAGGCGCGGTGCTGTCCACTCATGAAGGCTCGGTGAGGGGAGGAAACAAAAAATTCAATCCGATCATGTAGGCGTGGTGCAGGGCGGAGTCAAAAAATTCAGTCCTCTCACTTACTTTTGGTTGTCGCGTCCGTGATAAGTGAAAAAAAAGTATGTCTATGTAAAAATGATGGCCTATTCGAATATAAGGTTGTGTCAAAATTTGAAAGCAATCGGTGAAGAACTTGCGAAGTTTTGTAATCAGTCGCAAGGAGCATTTATATTTATATTTATATATATATATATAAAATAATTGTAACTTAAATTTAAAAAACCAAGAAAGCAGATGAAGCATGACATATATAAAAATAAAGTAAAGTAGTGCTGATAAAAAAACAACCCAATAGAACAGAGTGAAAGAAATTTCTTCAAAATAAAATTAAAAAAAGTGAAAAGGCCAAATGAAAAATGATGATAGAACCCGAGAACTATGAAAGACAAGGAAATATGAAAAAATGAAATGGAGACAACAGGCTTTCATGGTTTAAGATTATTCGTCCAATCAATTAACAAATCCTATCTTTTACCATTCATTATCTAGAAGACGAACTGCTTCAGCAAGTTGTAGTTTTTCATCTTTAATATTGGAAAATTTCTTCAAGTGAAGCACAAAAACTGTTAATAGCCTGCAAAAATGCTCACAATTAAATATAATGTTAAGCTACTTCTTTTTTCCGTTCTTATGTTATGAATCTGGCTATTCGATAACTTATAAGTTAAAACGCATATTATTTTAATTGATCCACATCTTCCAGTAATATCTCTTTTGAAAAAATTTTTAAATCTTTTAAAATAGGTAAACATCTTATCATCCAGCAAAAATCTTATGATATGCTTAACAAAATTACAAGAGAAAATGCAGAGACGACAATAAATAACGGGCATCCACATCGTGAAATGCAAATATACAAACTCATAATTTTAATCCTAAACAAACGTTCACTCCAAATTTTATTCATTAAGCTTACCAAAACATTAGTGATCCAAACAGTATAATAACGAGAAAAATGAACTGCTTCCCATTTGCAGATAATTCACCCAAGTTTATTGGCTCTGCTGAAAATAGACGAACGTAATTAAATGATGTTGAAAATAAATGAATGTAATTAAATAACATTTCAAATAAAGAAATCCCGATATAAAAAAGTTTTTCTCTTTTTCTTTTTTTCTTTACTTGACATGCTTTGTATTTTAATATAACATTTTTAACTCGTTCTATAATAAATGAAATAAATATGAAATGAAGAAACACAAATTATTTTTAGTAAGAAACAACATAATCTACCAAATTTTCAATTATCGATACTTCGTGCCAAATGTGGTTCTTGCTAAGAAGAACTATCCTGCCCATCAAAATCGATAAAAAGGAGGCCTTTTAATAATCTCTAATTCATAATATTGCAATTTGAAACATGACTAGTACAAATCGAAAACTATGGTATCTTCCATCAAATGAATGATGGCATTTTCCTAAAATTTTCTCCTCTTCAATTAGCAGTATATTATGATTTTTAATCATAAACAGTTATTGCGAATAGCATCAATAAATACAGTAAAAACTGACGTATGGAAGTTCGTGACAAAAAGTGGCGAGTATGAAGACGGTAGGGAAATTTGCAAAAAAGAAACTGAAGTATTTCAATTTAAATTGTTAAGTAGATGCAGTAATAAGCAATTTGCTAAATTAGCTAATGCGTTGTCAACAATTATTAAACTAAAATAGATCAATTATTTTTAGAAGAAAAAGGAAGCATAAAAAAAAAGGTTAATAAACTGGACTGCTGTTTTAATAAGCCTGAAGAGCAAAAGAAAAGAAAAAGATATTTGAACAAAGGAGGTGAAAAGTAATCTCTTTGAACGCATCATCAACATTGATATTGTAAACAGTAATGAAAAAAGATGAGAAAGAAGCGGAGAATAATACTGGAAAAGTATGTGAATGTCATCTTTTCAATTACGAATTCTGAGATTTTATCTCCACTTTTTTTTATGGAAGTCTTCTCGTCTTTCTTAATTGTTTCCCGTGCTTTTAAATATTTGAGTTTTCCGCTTTTATGTGGAAATAATAATGCAATTAATATAGGACTGGATAGTTATTAAAGGATCAAAAAAGAATCAGATTACTTGCAGAAACGACATATTGTTTACGAATTCCATATTTATAAATGAGATCGAGTAGAGCACCATTTGTCCATCCAAAACCTTGTTGTACAGGATATTCGCCACCTGAGCCAGGCCTACCATCATCATATCGAATGTCATACTTCTCCCAACATGCTGCTGGCTACAAATACTTCTGTTCTCTCATATTGCATTAGATGCATTACGTTCATTTTTTCTTTTTTTTTTTGAATGTCAATCTCATGTCAAGCTTCGAACCATATAAATTTACAAAAAGAAGTATTGTAAAGAGTTATTTGCAAAAATACTTACTGCAACAACATATAAAATATATAAAATATCAACGATACAAACCATGCCCTTTTTTGGGTTCATCATTCCATTGTAAGCGGTGCGAATAAATTTCCAGGCTACTTTCTCAGCTATTTTAACAAGTTTTTCATCTCTCGATAACCGCAAACTTTCCACGAATAAATGTGTGAGTGGTGGCCAACCGTTTGGATAATCCCACTGCTCTTGCGAAGCTTTGTTTAAGCTCACCGGAATGCCACCTTCAACGTTTTGTACGTAAAATTCTCAGATTCTCAAATTAGAGAAGAAAGCTGGCTTCTTCGGAGTCTTAATAATTTTTCTCAAAATTCTCCAAACTAAAAATGATTTCGCATGAGTTAAATTAACTTACCTTTGAAATCCAGTACCCCACTTCCGAGTAAATAATCAAGCACTTTCTTAGTTATGCGAGCACCATAGCCACTGAGAAGAAGTGGAAAAACATTAGACGGATAGAAGCCGCTCCTACGTTTCTGCTCCATCAAATCATAATCAAACCACGCCCCATCACTTTCACTCCAAAAAACCTCATCCACTGCTTTACGTAAATTCATATACAGTTTACGATATTCATCTGCCTTTCTTGAAATATCTATTATTTTTGTTTATTCAAAATAAAACTAATGAATTAAGGTAGCACGAAATAACATGAAAAAAGATGTAACAAAACCAAAGCAAAAGGAAAGGCCAAAAATCAAGTCTATTTGTTATAGGAAAAAAATGAACAGAAAAACAGAAAAAAAAAATACTTGGATCTTCCAAGTATTTCGTGAAAATTAGCAAGAGTAGCAAAATTCCAAGCCATAAATACATTAAGATCAACAGGGATAATATCATTGGTCCGGATTGAATACTTGGTTTCTGGAAAATCTAGGATGATTTTTGGTAAGGTTAAAATAAAAATAGCTAATGAATAATAGGAATATGAAATTCACCTGCATATTTCCCTTGATGTGCAAACCACCTTGTACTAAAATCGATTCCGGATTCGCAGGCACTAGCAATTGAGGACCAAATAAATTCAGGATATCCCGTGCCATATATTCCATTATTCAGGTCAATTAAATAGTTTTCAGGACGTGGGCAATTGGATAAAGCCTGAAGTAAATCCATCAAATTATTTTTAGTGTTTTTCAGCGTTTACCGCTAGTATTACTCACCCTGTACTGATACATTCGATACTTTCGACCGGATGGCAACTTGACGTCAAGTGTTCGGTTTTTTTCCCACCACAACATTTCTTGATCCAACCAGGGTGTCATCTCTTTTAGCAGAGTTTTGTTACCGGTAATATCATAATAATCGGCTACCATTTGAGTAAACAGTGGGGGATGACTTCGTCGCGACAATCTACAGCAAAATCCAAGGTTGGGCAATTGGATCGAGCAATTGGATCAAGATTTACGCAGCTAATATGCCAGTTTTTAGTCTCATTGCTTCAAAGTTCATATTTTGATAAAAGCAAAACATAGAACAATAAACTAAGCATCTACAGTAAGAATTGCAAAGTATGGGAAACTTACTGTACAATACCCGAATTTGGAATAAATCCATGAAACTGTACAACACTTGCCAGATTTTCAAGTATTTGACGAACAGTTGTTGACATATTTGAAAATAATAATCCTGAAAAGGTAAATTCCCAAAAAATATAATGAACGAAGTCGACAAAGCTGAATTACAAAATATGTAACAAAATAAATTGAGTTTAAAAAAAAATGAAAATAATTAGTGACAAAAATGTCAAATAAAAGAGATGAAATATTGCATTGTTATGTGATGAGATTCTGATATTCATGTTATTAATATAGTCGAAATGTAATGCTAACCTTTGTTGATCCAATACGAATCCCAGTAAAAATATATCTGAAACGAACCACCAGGTACGATGAATGCATTTGAAACAGGCAAAATTGGGAATAGCTCGGGAGTTTTATGAACCTTTTCCACGAATTCTCGTGCCAATACTTTCCATAATTCATTCAGCTTTCGAGCAAATTTTCTTAAAATAAATTAAAAACTTGAACACCTTTATATAACCCTTACTGCTGCATTTAATTTAAGGAATCTAGCAAAAATATATTTGAAACAGTCCACTAGGTAAGATAAATGCATTTGAAATAAGCAAAATTAGAAACAAATCAGAATTCTCATGTAATTATTCCACATATTCTATGGTCAGAAAACACTTACTTTAATTTTGTGTCTTGCAATCGTCTTATATTTTCGGGTTCTCTGGTCCAATCCACCAAAGTCGCCTGTTTAAGATAACTTATGTTTGCAAAATTTTCAGTACAAAATTTTTGAAACTGTTCACGTTTTAGTGGATAAGTGAGACTGAAAATATATATTAACTTGCCCATAAGCATAATTTGTACTGACAAAAGTAAATATAACTGAATAATTAGCTATCTGTAGTAATGTAGCAAATATTATGTGCATATTGATAAATAATAGCATTTTCAATTATTCGCGATCATGAGAATAATAGAGTATCTTAAGGCCAAACTAACTATATAGAAACGAGTTGTTTTTTCCTTTTTCATAATCAGAATAACCCACTTAGTGAACAGTTCCAGAACAAGTGCTGGTGATTTACGCATCATATTACCAGGACATGTTTCCTGCATCCCAAACAGCCATGTTGTGTGAATTAGTCTCCCAGAACAATAAATTTGTGACAATGGCCCTAGGCAAATTGGCTGTGAGCAATTCGGTTCCAAGGGCATATCAGCTACTACTAGTACTTCGTTATTCTGCAAATCGTGGGAATAATGAAATTAAAATCTCATATGAAATGCAACCAAACAATTTTGTTGTGCAGCATACCAACGTATCTGAAAAAACAAAAGACATAGGCACATATAGTTTTGGGAAATACAAGAACAAGTGGTGACTTACAGCAGTTTTATGTTTATTCGGAGCAGCTAATAATCCAGTGCAAAGTCCTCGTGGTCCATTCACGAAAAAAAAAAATATTATACATATTAAACCTTCCATTTTACTTCAGCATATCTGGAATTATTTCCTTATTTGCTTTTACGGGGAATATTTTAAACATGATGAAGAAGTATTCATTCCACACAAAACAGTAGAATGTCAAAATAGTAGGAAATGCAACAAACTGTCGGTGATAATACTATTGTTTGTGATCACAATATGGCAGTATAAAGAATCTTGAAAATCTTATGGGGAGATACAAATAGAAAAAAGCCAAAATATCAAATTATGCCAAGATATATCAAATTTTCGTCCACTTCCATTCAGAGATAAGAATGTTATCGAGGCTGCATATCAAATACAAATACAAATGCTCTCTTATCTAATATAACTTTTTCATTTCATAGAGTTTCAGAGAAACGAAAAATGACTAATGAAATATTATTTGGAAGTAATCGTGCTTACTTCATGGTCACTAGTAACGTGCAACTGTTAACAAGAAGTAGAAGAGGAGATGTGTGTGACGGGACAAATAATATGGCTCGTGTCATCAACATTAGTCGGAACTGCCGTGGAATGATGAACTGGCGAAGTGAGTACTGGTGACCGGTGACCGGGGGTGTGCAAAGCCATATCCGGCAATCCGGAAGTTCGTAGTATCCGTCAAATAGGTTAAGAAATATAGTCGATGAAATGCTGAAAAATGTGAAATATAAGCGGGATTGATTTGGAAATACTTATATGTCACGATATCCATATCTTTTGATAACATTTTCGATGTTTTCTGAATGCTCTGTAGCTCATTGATAAGATCATTCTACAGGGATATTGTTCATTGAAAATAAACAATGAGTAAATAAAGGACAGGCTGATTCTATAAGTTGAGCGCCTGTCGTGATATTTGACTCGAAGATACTTTTGATACCGCAGTTCAGCTTGAAGACAGACTACTTCTAGTTTACTCCTACTTTTGTCAATAATCAATTGACAAATCGTTTCGCACTTGATATAAGGATCGCGAAAACTTTTTTTTGCTCTCAAAAACCAAAAATTATTCTAACCATTCGAAATGCATAAAATAAAACCAGATAGCAATTGATTTCATAAATTGAAATTTAAAATTCATAAATTGCCTCTAGATCTGAAATTTATTTGTACTTGAAAATGCAAAAGAGGGTTAAATAAGGCTTCAGGAAGATAATTATTCGTAGTTGGAGAAGATATTCCACGACAGCAAGTTGTTGCTTATTTGTTATGGACCGCTGTGTTTCATCCTGATATTCAGAAAAAAGCGAACATTTTCAAGGTTACTGACTCCTCAAACATATTTTTCGTTGTGAATTTATATGCATGTTTTCTGTCAGTTGTTCGTGTGAAGAATCAAATTTTGAAGTCCCGAAAATTTTAAATTATGTATTCACAATGCATTCGTTTCCATATTCCTAGAATACTTCCTAATTTAGCCGTCATCCAGGAAAAGGAGAAAGTTGGAAATGACAGATAAGTCGGATAGAAAGACTCTAACAAAGTTCATTACTGAGTACCGTATGATCTTGCATTGAATTGAATTAATCTTTTATCAATAATATCCAGGCCAGGACAAGTATGCACCGAAATAGTTAACAATGAGTGTCGTGGATAGCACTGCAAGGTAGCGTTTTGTTGATGTTGGAGCTTAAAAATTAACATTGCAATTTATAGCCATTGTTTGTTGACGAGAGATTATTAAGTACTGGTCTCAAAAATTCTTGCAGAACAGCAGATCGTATATGGTATTAATCATATCAGTGTAATTTGTTACGATCATGCGGCTGATTTATTTCAGCTTGTTTTCACAACATATTCCTGTGCCATTTTACATATGGGCAACTCGAAATGAGCTTCTCCCATTGTGTCTGATATTCTTTGTTAACTGAACCTTTTCTCAGATATAATAATTGGAGCAAATTATTAAAAAGTGAGATCAACTCTGAACAGGAGTGTTGATTGGAACCAAACTGAAATTAACTGCACCGCAGCGACTTTCATTTGAAAAATGGCAGTTCAAGAGAATGTTGTTCCCCTCTTGTTATATATGTCATGAAAAATCCTCTTGCTGACGAAGACGTTACTAAAATTTGGGTCAACACTGAGTATGCAATGACGCTTTACAGAAATATTTTTCGTAACCATCTCAAACTTTCATAAAAATATATGTATTTGACAAGGCGAAAATGTCTGCAGAATAAAATAAGTATATTCGTGCCAGATTGTACAATTAATTAACAATATATGATGAAACACTAGGAACTGTTACATCAGTGAAAAAGCAAATATTTTGAAATATTTCCTGAAAATGCTTACTTCCCCGCACACCAATGAACAATGGGACATGATTACATGAAATGCAGTCTTACACGAAGTTGTGGAGAAATCAACTGAATTTCAAAAATCTCAAGAGGAGGACGATCATTCACTCATTTTATTATGCTTTTTTTTTTAGTTTAAAACCGGAGTTTGAAATATATGTCATAAGAAAAGTAACATAATCAAATTCTTCGAAGTTTCAGGAAAATGATGGGAAATTGTAGGAATGAATGAAACAGCAATGCTGAACAAATAATTATAAATAACATTTCAAACTGCGTAGCATATTCAGAAATTCTGTATAAGCTTTTTAGAAACAAAAACATGGATTACAAGAAAAGATATGAATTTATTGACGAGTCCTCCTAGCTCGGAAAAATTGCTAAGAAATGAGCATTTAGCGACTTATCACAACTGCATCATTCTACTATATTAGTTTGTAATATTGCCAGCATATTGCATTGCCTTTAATAGTCCTAGTTCTAGCTTTTTTATTATGTTTCATAAGAAGATACTTTAAAACTTTAAAAATTTCTCTAGTAGATCTTAGAATAGTATTTTGATAACTTTCAGGTTGTGTTTCTGTGATTTTTCAACATTTCTGCTTAAAGTTTCCACATTTTTCTCCTCAAAATTTAAGAAGTGGCAGGCAGAGTATTTCTGAGCAGAGAGATAAGGAATCACTGTGACAAACAAATTTAAATAATTATAAAGGCAATTTTTCCTTCTTCAAAGAGCTACAACCCCAAACAACAATAAATGCAGATAGAACCAAGCATACCATGGATACAGACACGACGGACGATATAAACCATGTCTCAGACATGCATACAAGATCGAATTCTTCCGAAAAAGCGCTAAAATTTTTTGAATGATTAGTAGATAATCTCTCGAATTTACTTCATGACCAAAAATAATTTATATTTCAGAAATTTGATTAAACACTAATCAAATTTGCTGTTCTTCCACTGAAAACATGATTCAAGAGCTTACCTATTCGAGAAGGTAGCATTCTGTAAAACTTCTTCGTCTTCTCCTTCTGCGAGAACTCGTATTATTGCAGACAGTGTCCCTTCTGTTTGATTACTATCATCGACATTTCGTTTTCGCCGTCCGTGAGACATAAATAGTTCATTCGTTCCAGAATCCAAACAATTACTCTACAAAGTCGAGATCAGATGTAATACTTAGTAAAACTTTTGTTTTTTCTTCCCCTGTACTTCTCATTTCCTTAATTTTCTAGTTCCATCAAGGAATAATCTAAGAATATCATTCTCATGTATTAACTTTTCTACCAAGTTTCCCTAATCTTCAGAAAGTATTAGAAGAATCGAAATTATCTTTAATTTTTCAAACAAATAATATAAGAGTAGTGAGATTTACCGGTGGGCATCCATTAGGTCCAGCACAGAACATTACTTGACAAAGGATCTGAACATCATATGAACCATCCAATCGGAATGCTTTCATGTCACATTTAAGGCGGTTTTTTTCAAAATCTTGTCGAATGGGACCAACCAAGGCTGGGTAACGTGGACAACTAAATTGACTACCGTTTTTTGAACATGAACTTTTCAATTTTATATATCACATGAATTTAATTCAACAATGAATCGTAGATTAAATAAGAGGAGATAAAAAAAGGGATTCCTTTTCATAGTGTAAGATTTATATTATGTAATTATAGAATTTTTCGAATAAATAAGAATTATGAGTCATTTTTGTTTTTAGATTTTTTACAAATATAAATTGTCAAAAGAAAGAATTAAGTAATAAGTTTTCTAGAAATATAAGTCGTCAAAAGAAAGAATTCAGTAGTCAATTGGTAATCAACATGATAAGACCAGCATTTGCTCCAAAATCATAATTCGACAAGGAGTAAGTCGAGAGTCGTTAGCTTCTATTTCAGAACATATAGGTGCTACATTTACCCATTTTCGATGATGAGAAAAGGAACAGCATCGCCCTCTCCACCAACTCGTGTTGCTGAGCATTCGGTTAGCATCATATTGTGAGGCCCAGCTTGTTCGGATGTAACAACCATTTGGATTGCATCACCAATTGAAGCTTTTTCCAGGGGTTCGTCATCAGCACTCAGGAAGGACAACGTTGCAGTTACCGGTGGTGGAGTTCCGACAGCAAGAACGCGTGTGTTCGTTTCTCTAAAATTCAGGAATTTTCTATATCACTACCAAAAAAGAACATTTCCAAATAATAGCTGAATATGAACGAATGCTTAAAGCGCAGCAAAATTATTCATAAAGGTATCAGAAGTTAATATTCTTTTTTCGTATTTTTTTATTTTTATTTTTTATTTTTTTATTGGAGAAAATGACGATAATTTGCTCTCTATATAACTGAATTCAAGAAATGGAGAATAACTTACCCCGCATCATAAATTGTTGTGACAACAACTGAACCTTCATGCATCATTTTATCCATGGATATGTCACAGGAAACGCGATAGAAACGATCCCATTCAGTGGTCACCTGATGCGGTAGCACACCATCCAATGATACAACAACTAATGCTTCTAACTTACCATCCTTAAGTTTTCGTTTTTTTAAATCATGTATAAAATTTCTTTTGCTAATTTTCCGCATATATATTTTTATATATTATTTGATTTTCACAGTTATTAAAAACCTTTGTATTTTATATTTTTATAAGATTTTTGATAAAGTAAAACACGATGAAAAGAATTCGCTTTGATAAAGCAGAAAATACTAGTAAGTGTTAAACAGCCGTTGAATGATAAATCGATTAGATTTCTTTTTCCTCAAAGAGTATGATGAGTAAAAAATTCCTTTTGAGGCACTAAAATAAAAATAAAATTCTGGAAAAAAAATGAAATACCTTAATAACTGTGCCGCAATCAGAGGATACAGTAGGTGGTGGAAAATTGATCGAAATCTGTTTGGCATTCTCAACAACCTGCGAACAAGTACCAAATCGTTCTGCAGCGTAAATAGCACCCGTATATGGTTCCTTGGTATTCACAATGAAACGTATTCCTTCATTAGTACACAGTGCCATGCCGCCAAATGGTGATTCTAGAAGTATTGATTTATTTATTTTGCTAATTTGATCCTTCGTTTTCGTTTATCTAATTTTCTGCATGCATTGGTTCATTCATTGTAATCTTATAGAATCGCATTAATTCACTCATTTGCTTGCACGTAATTGGTTGATAAATGAAGTATTTTCGTGACAAATCGAGTAGTTCGCTTAGCATTAAATAAACAATTGATTAATCAACCGATTGCTTTGCCCTAAAATTAAGCTACTTATGTTCAATAAGAGGATTAGTTCACATATAAGAGCATCAACAACTATCACTGATTAAACGAGCGATAAATAAGAAAACTAGTTTCTTCAAAAAAAGATCCCAAATAAAAGTTTTCGGGAAAAAGAAAAAAAAAATATGCCGATGAAATTTATGATCGAAGTTCCTTTGTCTTGCAAGCTGTAACTGACAAAAAATAAGTAGGTGGGGAAAAGAAATATAGAAATTGAAGACAGGCGAAGTTCGGATGAAAACGGAAAAACGCAAGATGTAAGAATAGAAAAATGGAAGGACCGCAAGATGTACGAAGAGGACTGAAGACCTAAAGTTGTCAAAGATACTAAAAACGAAAACTGATAATGCAGGAAAAAAGGAAAGAAATCTATCAGTGCAAATGTTCAATTTTTTTGAATAAAAAATTATCGTTAATTCCCGTGTTTCGAAATATAAAATCAACGGACTACTGTTGATCAAGCAGATGATTATCAGAACTCGATTCGTCTATTTTTGTTTTGCACGCTTTGTTAAAGTATACTTCAAATATTGACTCACCACAGTTAAATTCATAAAAATCGGTTGAAGGATTTGATTTAACACTTGCATCCGAACGTCCAACCGAAAATACATAACATGTCATTTGTGTGCGATCATAATTAATACTTTTACAGTTCAGATTCTGGAAACACAATGATATGCAATCCGATAAAGTAACGCCCTGAGCAGAAGCAACTGGTTGACCTTCTATTTGACTGCCAATGAAACGCTCGAAGGCTGCCTGCTGACGACAAGTCGAGGAACTGAGATCCGCTGTAATTTTTCGAAATGACTTAAATTAATATCAAAATTCAATTTGTCATCTGAATTCAAAAGCTATCGCTCATAACTTCCCAGTAACATCCATTTATAACTTTTGAAACAACACTTCATCTCTAAATTAAACTGAGAGAATTATTAATTTTTGCCTAAAACTGCTGCCTTAATTCTAGCATTTGAACAGAAAGTTTAACATTCGAAAACTCACCAGCAACGCAAACAGGCTCGTAGTAATCCTTGCCCTGTATATGACCTTGCTGATCGGCCCTAGAGAATGTATCCTCATCGCTTACGATGCAATTCTTTTCGGATGGACTAAATTCCACGGAACGACAAAATGTATTCAAGGAATCCAGGCACTTTTGTAAACAGAATGATTCTTGCGCCTCAACAGACTGCGTATGGTCATAAAAGTGTATCTCAAAATTGGTCGTTTTTACGAAAACCAGATTACCACCCGCTTCGCCACATCGATTTTGACCTAAAAAAATTAATTAAGTCATCTCCTTTCTTTTTTTTCGGTTCAAATATCGAAATACCTTAAATAAGAAGCAGCATACGACATCTATCTTTTATCTTCACACACTCCACCAACTTCCTGACAAATAATAATGTTAGGTTTTGTTTTCATTCAAGATTTTTAATCTATAAACGCAAATCTTCTGGATTAAAATTTTGAAATTTTTCAAAATAATCCAAAATAAGTAAAATGCATATTATTGTCACAGAAAAGCTTTCTTTGTTCCAGGTATTCACAACCTTGCAAAAATCCGTACTTGGTGGTTGTAATTCTTATTTCAGCAAATCACATATATTGAAATTAAATATTCGATACATGCTTATCATTTAATTAGCAATCATAATAATGATATATTTAAGAATACATTCATTTCATTCAGCATTCCTTCCACTTTCATTAATTCTTTTTCTGTTTGGGAGATTGATCTTTCGCACGCTGGAAATCATTCTCAATTTAAGTTTCCATTTTTCCATGATGAGAAAGAGGAAATCTTTTTAAGGATTCAAGCAACTATAAATAAATTACGCGAAAGGCAGTTGTTGTCATAATAATCGACGGGTGAATCGCTGTGTCGCAAATGACTTGGTTTGGAGCGTCGATCTTCTGTTGATAATTCGCATAAATAAGTGTCATAATTGTAATTTACTGAACGACAAACAAATTCTTCTTCTTTAAGACATGCTGACAGGCATTGCTCACGTGATCCAACCTTAAAGTGTCATTTAATGCATAAAAAAAATCGAAGATTTCGGAATGCTAACTGCAAATCATGTTCTGAAGAATGAAATTTACTTCATTTTGTTTTTAGCAAATCCAGTTCTCTTTTAGGAAGAGAAGAACAAGGTAGATGGTGAGACTTATGCTTTGTCTTTCACTAACTCATATTTAATTAAATTTGCTCCATCGCAGCCTACTCTCACTTTTTTCAGCTTTCTGACAACTTGAGACTATATTTTACTGGTTTTTTTTTTTTTTTTTTTTCGATGTCTTCCCTGTTAATTCACATAAATCATTAGTTTTATCGAATTACAAAATTTCGCTTTTTTTTTGAAGAGGAATGAAAAACAGTATAATGACTCATTTCTTCATCGTCTTACAAGCTACTTGTTTATCAGTACCTATCAGCATGTTTGAAGATGTCAAACTGAAAATAATTTCGAGTGTAAATGCATTTTGAATAGCTAAAAAAAATTAATTAATCTTTAAAACATTTAAAACCGCTTAGTCTTCGAAAATGAGGCTTATTGAAGGAGTTCTTCTAGAGAATATGGTATGGATTTTAAACTGTAACAATTGAAAAACATATCGCTATATTTTTTGATTATCTAATTTTAGGCAAATCAAAGCTATTTTCAACTTTCATCAAGTAATGATTAGAATAGGTACAGTCGTGAATAAGATCTGCCGCAGATGTATTCCTCATATAATCATAATTTCAGTCTGAGTTTTCATACCGGACATTTAATCCGTATGCTTTCAAAAAAACACAATATCAATTGTAGTACCTGCACGGATTTGCGAACGAATCCTTCCAGAGCGGTTTTTCTGGTGTGTTCAAATGAAAATGATCGGTAAGTGCATGCTTCATGTGCGCTAACACCTGGGATGCATGTCTTCTCGTAGTAAAAATTATTTGCTGATGGATTTGGTGCCAGATTAGCAGTACCCGCTGGAGTGGCGGCATCGTCAAAGAAATAACACGTTTCACGGCCGTCAAAATTAAATGAAGCACAGACTCGTTGAGCTCCCGTTGTTGGTTCAATGTTATTACGGCAATACTGGGCGCATGTGAGATCATGTCCTGCAGTAGATACGACAACTGGTGTTCCGGACAGCCGTGCCCGTGCTATGCGGACGAACGCTGTTGTTTCATGACTTCCGCATTCAAACACAGCCCAGCTTATCGTTGCACATGATGTTAGCAGCAGCAGCAATAATAATAATAAAGCACAAGATACCATCGATAATTACCTGAAATCCTATATCTAGTTAATCTAGGAGTGGACATGATCACTGGCTACTTTTAAAAGGGAAGAATGACTATAGTAGGTTGATACACTTAGTTAATATGATTCAAATGGCAAGTTGTGGTAGTTATTATTGGGGTATGTACTATGTATGGTACACTCCTTATCACTACACCTCTCTGTTAGTTGTTTAGTCACTCCTCCTTGACCTCATTCCCGTCTTTCAATGGTCGTTCATCGGCCTAAATTTCTTTACATCTAAATACACATATCAATGATCGCATCATCATCATCATCATCTTCAATCATCTCTTCATCCATCTTCCCAGAACCTTTAATTCTTCAAGATCCATGGATAACGGAATTCTGATCTCCAACTTACTCCGAATTTCTTCCCTCAGTTCCTTTGTTTATCAGAGATTGATGGTCATCCATTTCAGTATAACACAATGGAAAATAATTCATAGACATGGCAATGTGTGTTCTCTAGGGCAATTCTGCGTTGGAATCTAAGACAATTCTGTGTTGCGTTGGAATGTGCAAGAAGCAAATTAACTCTTATTTATCTAAAGGACAATACTGTGGTTGGCAATCACTTTAATATGATGCAAAGTCGAAAATACTATCTCTAAATTTAGAATTTATAAATAACAGCTCAAACGACTATCCACTAATTTTTTGGTATATTAAAGAACGAATTCAAATTGCAACGATTGCAACGAATGAACAATTTGAATAACATAGAAAGAAATGAGCGGAATTCCAAACATTTTAAAATCTCGAATGCCTTATATATTTCATTTAATGACATCTTATCATTGGAAATTCAAGTGGCCAAATGTAATACAACTTTTACCCTAATTTAACGAAATGTTCGTCTCAAAAGAAATTTGAAATACTGACATTTTCAGTTTCTATACAATTTAATTTCTGTGTTATTTGCAGCATGTATTGAACAAAATTATCTAAATTATCGGTTAAAAAAGAACTATATCTATTCAGTTCGGTGCTACCTGCCATTTTTTCTTTTAGCTACATCAAGTAAGATGCTTCTAGCAATATTTCGCTCTTGACACGATATATCATTTTTTCGATTATTTAAAATTCTGGCCGTTTTTTTTTTTTTTTCAGTTTAAAAGACATATCCTTGATTTTAAAAATTTATTCCGGATATTTATCTGAGCAGGTTAAGTAAATTCAGTCAACTTAATGTAATCGATTAAGTTAAATTGAATCAATTAAAAATAGTAATTCGCCATAAAACGGATTTGAAAAAAGAGTCCAGCCGGCTGGGAGAACACAAGGAATGTTGTACATCTTTTCTTTTCTCCGTCTACCAGCCCTTCCTCCTCCCACATACTTCAACCGCTAAATGTTGTTCGTAAAGAGATAAACGTCCTTGACCGGAAAACAATGTTACCTGCTTTGTTATACATGCATAACAAATATCTCATACTCATTCCGCCAACAAATGCCACATTTTTGCCTACCTATAAACTGAAAATAGCGGACAAAGTTGATGAGATACGTAAAATTCCAACGATTTTATAAGACTGCTTCTGTCAAATGCTATTTGAGTATTCGCCCAACACTAATGCCAACACCCCTCAGAAAGATCCAATTAAAGTTAGTTAAAAGCTCCAACATTCATATTAAAAAATCCAACATCCAACTGTCTCAGACTTCGCAGGAAACGAAAAATTCAGGAAGTTAACAACAGAGAGTACTAAAAGAAACCGTAACTATCCAATATCCAAGCCCGACCATATAAGTTTAAATGTTAACTGCACTCTCAATAGTTAAGCCGTAATATTGTGCCATATCATTTTTTCATATAATAATCTACTCATCAGATACCCTCGAAGTTGCACAATTTGATGGGAAATATATTCCGCTAAGATAAGCTTATTTTTTATTTTAATCTGTTTCAATGCACTTCAAGTGCTTTTTTCTCTTTGTTCCAAGAGGAGACTCTACTACCGTGCCAAGATAAGGAAAATACATGCAATTATTTCATGATTTATGGTTTGAACAATGAATGCTACTTGATCGAAATTTCAAATAGTATTACCTGATTAACTCCATTGTGCACTAAAATTTCGCAAATATATAAACTAGTGCTAAAGATTAGCGAAATTTGTTTATTGTCAACGGTCAAGCAAGTATAAAAAAAAATAAAAAAATAAAAACAATTTAGATGGAAAATGAGTGTAAAAGAAAGATGAACGAATATATAAATGTATGTTCCCTACATAACATCGCTTTGATAATTACGAGAGGGAGAGAAGATGAATAAAGCTCAGTTTGAGAATTATTCCTAGAGTAAAAAAAAAAAAAAGCAAAACAAACCGATATGATAATAACAACAGAAAAAATGGAGCAGTAGTAGTTTTTGGTAACAACTTATAGCGAGCACATTATAAAATACATTACATTAGTGCTGAATGATTCTGCTGCGCTACTAGGAAAATACTTCTAGTGAAGCACTCGCTAAATTTCCAGTCTTCGGGACTACCTCATTACAAGCTATACTGAAACAGACAGACATAAATCTAGTGATAATTATCATTCTTAAAATATATTCTGCTTAAAATATACTTCGAATCAAATAAATATCTAATAAGTAATTTGTACTAGCGATAAATATTCTGGAAAACTATTAAATAGAGATTAGTGATCGCCCAACTGTATCTGCATTGAAAATGAAAAGATCCTCGCTATGGTTTTTTTTCACGGTAAGCTGGAAGAAATAGTAATGCATTCTGATAGCAAACAAACAGAAATGGATTTTTAAACTCCAACAAAACCACCATGCAAGCAATGAGAGAGATATTAATGATAAAACTAATTTTGGTAAGAATAGCACTTGTCTTCTAATTAAACTTCCTAAATTTCGAGGCAAGTTTTTGAATTTTTCGAAATGGTTAAAAATATGATTCACTAGAGAAGATAGAGGATGGGAGAGAGTAACACAGATACAAACAATCGCAAAGTGACAGCGATTGTATCTGGAAGTTGCGATGGATTCGCTGTGCATATCATCCATGCAAACTTTGGTGAAAGATTACGAGAAGAGTTAGTGAAACTAAATATAAATTAAACAAACAAACAAATTACGTGTGAGATGCAGGAATCATTAAATCTGATTTAATTAATAACACAGTGGTACGCACGACAGATCAAATAATAGCAGCAAAAATTGAGATAAACATTAGTTGATTGACTGCATACAGAAAAAACCTGCCTGATGATGTAGCCAATTTTTTCTCATGATCTAAAAACAATTATGGAAATGATATCATCAAAAATACCAAACCTAAACTAAAGTTGTAATTCCAACCATTCCCCAACATTCTTTGCTCAAATTGAACTCAAAATACTTAATTTAACATCTTAGCCAAAATCATCAATACAAATGAATCAAAGCTGTATGTGGCACCTAAAATAGACCGCATTGTCGCAAGTTCTCTTTAATTATTATGTCCGTAACGGCATCGAACACAAAGCGTATGTTGTTTGTATCCGTTGCACAAGTGAAGTGAGTATAAATTTCTTTCTGACCGTCTTTTCGCTTGTTCAAATTTTCAAACTGTAATTGTATGTAAGCAGCTGCTTCTTCATATGTATTTGTACCTAAATTAACAATTTATGGGAATCACTGTTATATCCATTAAAAATCCATTTAGAAATAGTCTTGTGTCCGTAGAAAGCGTTAAATAATAACATAAGACAGCTATCAAAGAACCTAATAATATTTCAGAGAGAATCTGATATTTTTTTTAGCGTCAGTAATATTATTCAAAATAACACAGCAGAAATACTAACCGGTATACTCCGGAAAACATAATGTTAATGGTGATTTTCTTATCTTTTCTTCGAAAAGATCTTTTTTGTTTAAGAATAATATTATTGACGTGTCTGTAAACCATTTATTATTGCAGATTGAGTCAAACAATTTCATGCTTTCCACCATCCGATTCTGCAATCCTTGATCAGAGAAACATGCCCATAACAAAAACAAAAAAAAAAAAAACTCAGTCTTAAAACCTCACTGCAATATAAAAATTGCAAGAGTTAAACAATTCTGAGTGTAACAAATGTTCTGAAATGTTCAAAAAAAAAAAAAAGAAAAAACCCAGGAAAGACCAATCTTCGTTACCGTTCAACCGGAACAAATTACTGCCAGCGTAGTCACAAGACGATTGTCCCGAAACATTCACAAAACTATGAAATAAGCCCATGTTAAAGAAGACTGGAAGTGGTACTCTCCATTTTTCAACAAGAAAAGTGCAGCTGCACTGATAAATAAATGGACTAGATAAGGCAAAAGAAGAAAACAATATTTTTACCATTTCATCGTCTTCCGCAAGCTTCATATCATATTCGGACATTGCTACACAAAAGATTATAGCTGTTACACCTTCAAAGCAATGAATCCACTTTTTGCGTTCAGAACGTTGCCCACCAACATCAAACATTCTGAAAGTAGTAGTCATTTTATATGTAATGATGCAGGTAAATATGAAGTCGGCTGTAACATAATAGAGAGATAATGATATCATATCATCCTGACCACGCACTTGAAATGCAAGTCCTTGTAGGTGAAATGCGTTTCAACAATCCCCGTTGTTTTTACGCGCGTCCTCAAAACATCATCCTGTGTTGGCACATAACCAGGCTGTGATATCCTGGAAATAATACACCAGAAAATTTCCATCAAAATATTACGATTGAAGTATATATAAAAAATTATTAGCAACTCTGATGTTCTAAAATATCAACTACAGCTTCTAACTGCTTCCTTTCAGCCAATATTTACTTAAAGTTACTTTAACCGAAGAATAAGAGCGGTTGTTATAATTTTAAAATTTGAAATGATTTGCAGCATATAAGTGTCACAAAACTTATAGTGAATATAGTGAGTATAGGGGAAGAAACATGCCTGTCTAGATAATTGAGATAATATGGAGCGGAATCATTCAGCTGATATTCCCTGGAACGCATGAAGCATTCCTGAACTCCAGGATCTGCCCATAAACGTTTCATGCAAACAGCTAACTCAGGAGGCAACTCTCCTTCATCACAACTTTGAGCTAACATGAAGAATTGGCGAGCATCCTCATTCCGTACATCAGCCGAGAAATCTATCTGTAATACTTCAATATTTTGTGTGACTTTTCTTTTCATATAAATGATGATTGTGAATAGCTGTAATTAATGTCAAGGACTGAAAGTGCATGGAAACTTAGCTATGAAAACTATAGCAATGTTCGCTATCATTTATCAGGTTTACGAATCGAAGAAAACAATCATTCTGAAATACTTCTGCCAATGAGAATGCATTCTGAGATCTTCTGCTAACAAAATTTTATATTTCCACAATACAGTTCCTATTGCTTCAGCAACAAATTATTAACTGATACTTATGATTCTAACAAAATGATTAACAAAAATCACAAATGATAACCTTAAGCTGTCCCATAGCCCGTATAATTGCCATCATACTTTGAATTGTATTTGAATATACCACAGGCTTGTAAGCTTTACGTTCTTCATCACTGTAACCAGTCTCGTGAATGATTTTCATTTGTTTCACAATGGTACTCTTCCCAGATTCCCCTGCACCCAGTAATAACAATTTCACTTCTCGCGATGCCCTTTCTCCATCTGCTTTTAACTGGAAATGTTGACAACTCGTGCAATGTAAATGATATCAGTTAAATGAAAAATAGCTTTACATTGTCATATACAATGAAACATAAATTTCAGAAAAAAAGATACTTGTTCATCTATTTGTTTTGATCTTGCTTTCGCGTTTTGATCAATGCTGTTGACGCAACCCATTGTTCAACTTTCTTTTAAAATAGACTATGATCTAAAGATAACCAAGGAAGAAAAACATCACAAAATTCCTTCGTTCCTAAGATTTGCCTGAAAATATCCTCATAATTATGAGATTTCACCAGTCTATAAGAACAAAACGATTAAATGGTGTATAACCATATAGAAAAGGCCAAATAAGATATTCAAGAAGGAAGGATTATCTACGAATTCCTCTCGTAGTCCCTTACGATAAGAAATTCACAACAGAAAAAAAGGATTTATTATAAAGAAGTTAATGGTTTGTTATAATAAGTTCCTATTCAAGATTTTAGTAGAAGATGTAAGGTAACATTAATGAACAGAATAAAAGAAGATAAAAACTAGCAAAGAATCATGTCATCAATGAGGTAATCGCCAGTTTGCAAATTCATTCATAAAAAGCTTTATATCTGCCATTAATCTCACGCTGAAGACAATTTTATCCACTTTGCATGAATTCCTGGTTTACAATCAAAAAATTGTCCATTATTATTCACTTAGTAGAAAAGAAGTAAACGAAAAGCAAAAGAAAGAGGAGAAAAGTAAAGAAAAGTAAGAAAATAAAAAAACAACGGATTGCTAACCTATCTCAAGCCAGGATTTTCCGCTTCTATCTCCCTCTTTTTCTTGGATCTAAATCTGAAAAATCAACGAGACACAGCTTCTCTTTCTTCCTCTTACTTATCCATCATCCAAAAGTACATTTAACGGAGTTACCGTTATCGCCGTCACAGTAGCTATCAACGAAATTATTCGTTACAATCAACAATGCCTATTTTACCCTTGCCTTATTACTGCTTAAAATATTAGCCGCATGTTTAAAACATGATAAGCAATGAACAGTTAAAAAGTAATACTTCAAGAGAATTTATAAGTCATCACCCACCAGAATTCCTCAGGCACTCAACAAAACAGCTTCTTAGAAAATATCACATCCAGAACGGACATACACCATTCTTTCCGAACCATCAAGTTCAGAGCTTAGTGAAAATGTTTGTCTCATAATTATTAATTCATAATAACACCATACTTCATCAGTTTAACTGTCGGAGATGAAGGTATCCGAGTAATGGGTCACTTCGTGCCTTCTACTTTTCCTCCGCTTTGTGGCATCTGTCCATTCACACTAATTCTAACCAATTTATATATAGACGTCAAGGAATAATAACACTCCACAGCTAAAATGAAGAGGAAAAGAAAAAGGGAAGAAGTGAGATAAGTTCTTTTCTCTAATCGTTATCAGCGAATAGAACAATCTTCTGAAGACTAGTACACTCCATCCACACATTTCTCCCCATTATGCTCCCGAGATCATTCTTTGCTTACAATAGTAGTAGCATATACTACTATAAGATGGATGATACAACGAAACTGAATCTTTACTAAAATTCTATTTTCGTTCCTCGGCATGATCCTTGTTCCACGAATTTGAATGACAATTTCAGAAGCTGAAACTCTCACGACGAATTCCCTACTTCAATAACTTCTTTTTCTTCGATAAGATGGAAAATATTACGATTACAACTGCAATTCGCAAACTGTTAATCGGTGCTGAAAACCATCACTTGTCGCGCCATGTGACAGACCCATAAAAGCAATCATGCAAATAATGTAAATACATACTTATTCACCTATTCCGCATCGAATTTTTGCTCTACTTTTGTTGAAACTCATAATCAATGTTTATTACATGACTTTTGTTTTTTTATTTCTAAAGAATTAACAATTCTGACTAGTGTAAACATGTACATAGCGACAAATAAATTATTATAATTTATTGTGACATTTAATTCTTAGTTTGATTACAACTTTGAGGGTTATTATGGGTTTTAATTATTTTTCTTTTGGGTTAGTTCGTTTGCATTTTCTAAGACCATTTCGTACATTATTTATCATATATAGAAAAGAAATTACAGTTATCCTACTGTAAATACATATACATCCTAATTCATTATTGTGGCTAGGCCTCATCTTCTGCCAAAAAATTGGGTATGTCCCAATGATGATGCACTACTAAGGCAGGAAAGAATAAGGACCGAAAAAGTTCTTATAAAATTGCTCAAACAGACTTATTGAGATATTACTTAAGTGTCTAAACAATTCCGAAAAAATTTTTATTTGATATTAAGCGTAGCGATGTGACCTCTAGTATCCCCTCCGAACGGTTTTTTTTTTTTTCTTAAAAATTCAGTTTTATATCTTCTTTTCCGGCTACTTATTCAGTTTATTAACATTTAGATGAAAAGAATCAAAGTATTTTCAGAAAAACATATTTTTACTCGAAGGATTGACCTGATGAAAGCAACACACGTATGGGCCTAAGCGTAAATCATAGCGTTATTCCGGAACACTTGATCCCATTTACGTGGCACTGCCACAACTTCATATTTCTGGGATGACAGAAGTTTAAAATATTTCAATACATTCTTGAAAATTCATTTTAAAGTATTCGAATTATCTCCATCTAAACACATATAAATATAATAGGCAGTCAAAAAGGACATAAAACACAATTTTCAAAAAAAAAAAAGAATTTTAATAATAGCATATAATTGTCATGCTTAAAAGAAACTAAAAATTCTTTAGGAAATACTTTCTTTAATCAAAGAGTACTCTAACCTAACAAATCGAATTGAATAACTGATGACTAGCGTTTAAGTATCCACAACTACTCGTTTCCTGGAGCAAATGTTAAGATTTAAAGTATAGTGGTAAGGCTCTGTAATAAAGGATTACTATTGCGCTCAACAAGATTGTGCGAATTTCCGGAAATTCAGTTCCAATTCTAAATCGAAACCACAAATTAAAGGTAATTCATTCTAAGCCATAGAAACATGTCTAATCAAGTACACTGTAACAAATCAAGCAAAAAAACAAGTACGATATTTCTGAATAAGTGAATGGCACAAGACAGATATCTTAGTACAAACTTTGTCTCATTTGATAGTTCCCAATGGGATTTCTCCATCCTTCTTTATTCCAGAAGCGTAATCCAGTACAATTTCCTAAGATCACGGAGAATAAAATTTTTTTAATATGAAAATTACGTTAAAAACAAATAAAAATGAGTAACAAAAATTAAAATTAATTCAGAAAGCCAATTTGCATTTAAGGTATTTTCATGAAATCGTGATAGATTCTGATTTACAACAGATAAACAATTATCGATAATACAAGTGAAATGCTAAAAATACAGTTATGAAATACTGATAATACCTTTCGCTTATGTGTTGATTGAAGTAAAGGTGATAGCAGTTTTGCTTCCACTGAGAAGTGTTCGGTATATCCTGAAATCATTAAATTACAAATAAATTTGCTCGGAAAATAAAACTTGATGAATATCTAACATTTTTGAAAGGTCCAAATATACCTGAAAAGCACTGGACAATATGTGCAACTATGAATGCAACTAGCAAAGCACAGATACTGTAGTACTGGTAGGAAATACGGAATAGTTGAATTAACCATGAATTACTGAAAAGTGAGTAATAATATATAGCGCAGTTTCTTACTTAATAATTTGAAAGACTAGATTTCAGTTTGAACATGGGATAAACTACACAACACGAATGTTAAATGTGAAATCAGCATACCTTTGTAAAGGATAGACCATTCCATACTCTAATTTTTCAACAAATTCTAAAGTGACATTATTTCCCTCACAAATTTCATTAATTGGTAAACCAACGGGTCTTACATGGTTTAGCAATGCACCAGCAGCAATAAAAACGCAGAATACTGTTGACGCCAGCTGAGCTAAAATTCTGTCTTAAATTCAGTAGGTCATATATCTTCAAATCCTCCAAATAATATTATTGTCATAATTTTATCGTAAAACTTCATTTTTTAATTCTGTATGTTTATATATACTAACCAATAAAAGCTGCAAATCCCTTAATTTTTGGGAAAAACATGCCCAGACAAAAGATACTCAACACGGGTCCTCCAGCAATTCCGAATATTGAAAATGAAACCTGTAAAAAATATTTATATATATATATATATATATATATATATATATATATGAGTTGTTACGAAGTTATAAAAAAAAATTTTGTAACCGAATAGAGTAATCTTTATGACTAGCATGAAGAAACGTAACCTGCAATACCATCGTATCCATTATACTGCAAAGATAAGCGATTACCATTGATAAACAACAAAACAATAATGCTGAAAAATAATTACTTTAGAAAAGCAGAAAAACAAAGTGCAGATTCTCAATATTAAGCTTGAAATCAAATACAAAATAAATTAAACAGCAACAAAAGCATACGCAGATATCGCGCTAATAAGATGCTAGTATTTGGTTGCATTGGTTCGTGTTTTTGTACCTTCATTTGGAACTGCTTAATAACATCTTCGATGAATACTGCAGCGAGGGCGCTGTACGAAGCTGAGGCTGTACTAAAATAAACGAATATTGTAATTTTACCTTTGTAACAAGTACATCAGGACATCTAATTTCTACTAAACGGTACATAGATTAAAGATGAAGTGGTATAATTTATGGCATTTCAACTTCGGAAGTGTTGTTTTGTTTTGTGTTGGTTTGTTGTCTTGTTTTTAGTTTTGTTGCTGTTTTAGCATAATTTTTAAAAATCGCGTGAAATATTGAGAAAACTTTATTATTTCAATCTTACCTTAAACCTGCGCTATATACGGATGCCGTAAAAAGTCCAACCATTCCGGATATTGTGGATAACTCATCAATAACGAAATAGGGAAAAAGCTGTAAAATAGAAACAAATTGATCGATATTTCACGAAGCAATACATAGTGATTGATGCAAATATAGCAAATATGTAAAAGTATTTTTGCATATTAAATTCAAAATAAAATAAGAACATTTCAATACTTGCTTGGTCTTTTGACTGCAGAGCGGGGTTACAATCAAAGTATTTATGGTATAATATCAGGCCTGCACCAATATATGTCGTAAGAATCAGAAAATTGAAGGGAACATTTAGCAGAATAACCCTAAATATAATTCCATATATTATAATCAATAGGATACTGAAAAATAAATTGATGAAAAAATTTACCACTGAGCAGATCTAAGAGAACTCATTGCCATATAACGCTGGATTGTAAGTTGATTTGCTGCAAAAAGACACAATATATTTCCTGTACCACCAATAATCAAGGACCAAACCGAGTGTCGGATACGTGGATCAATTCGAAAACTGCAAACAACTGAAAACTATTCAGGTGTAGCATATGAAATATATTATTTTCTGTAAAATCGACCACACAAAAAATTTTGCTGAAATTTTGGATTATTTTTGACCCTCCTCATCCCTCCTCACCGTTCTTTTCTATTTTTCCATGATCTTTTTAATTGCTATTGGAATTCATTTCAATACTAATTTTACTTGACACTTCGTTCAAAAGCATAAATCAAAGGCTTACTCAAGTAACTGTAGACGACCTCCAGCAACAGCAGTTTTTAAAATACTATTAAAACCGAAGTGATATAAACTGATTGAAAAAATCAGCACCATACTCGCTAAAATTAATGCCATTTGTAAAGCCGAAGTATATATGCTTGCTTTTGCACCCCCCTGAAAGCTAGACATGAATTAATCGAAAGAACTGAGTTTAATTAAAGCATTCCTTCTTAAGTACAGCTACTTACCAACGTCACATACAATACGGCAAGAACTGCTGTCATAAAAATTGATATAGATAACGGAATAGAAATAACTGTAGATAATGCAAGTGCTGGCGCATACAATGCCACACTAACATAAAGCCAAGTCTGCAAGTAAAAATGTTATTTTGAAAGGAAATTTAATTTGTTAACAACGAAGTCAAAAGAGACTGAGCTTATCACTAATTAACTTTCATTTACTACAATTTTAGTCTTGCTATTAAACCTATTTCATAATTTATGAGCATCCCCATATGATTTCGTTTCTTTTAGATAAAACTTTCGTCATGTAATAGATGAGATCTGAACAACAATACAACTGGAATATTAGCAATTGTTAAAAAAAAAAAAAAGAAAAACTATTGAAATTCAAAAACTTTCTCAAAGCGATATTTTGTCAGTAGTCATAACTGTAATTTGATCAAGAATGATAATGACTTACGATGTTAATTCTGCAGCTCATTTCACATTTCAGTACGTTATGGAAACATTTTCCAAATATTTTTCATGATTTACATTTATTATATGTTAGCAATGACGAGCATGACATATTGCAAAAAACCAACACATAAATCAGTTTAAATAAGTGACTCTCAGTGGGATTTAGTTGTGTTAAAGCAGTACTTTCAATCAGTGATATGATCAACCAAAAAAAACTTGTTATGAAAGTAACTATCTAAGCTTTGTGACAATCAAATAAAGTTCCGTTACCTGGATACAGAAGGTAAGTGAAGCCAAGAAACGACAAGCAAAATTGAACCGAATCTCCAAGTACTAGAAATACAAAGAGTGAATGAAAAATAGCATTTCACAACGCATGGAGGGATCAATAGTAGTAGAGAAGATACTAACTTCATATATGCTTGTGAGCTTCATATTATAGAATACAGGCAAGAAATAATACGCTGCAATAGGAAATGCTATCACGTACATCGGACCATACCAAAATAGCATTGTTCCTTGGTAATAGATCTGCAAGAAAAATCATAGTTCAACAAAATAATGATATAATTTTTAAAAACAAGGATGAATATAAGAAAAGTGAAGTCTTAAGAAAAAAATATCTGTACAAATCTTTTATCAGCGGAAAGGATCTTAAACAACTGAATGAAAAAATTAAATGGATTGAAATAAATTTTTTTTAATTAAGTGCTGAATGAAGGATTAAACTTTGAAAAAATATTTAATTGAACCACTTGGCCAATACAAATACCTCTGCAGGAAATCCAAGAAGTGAAACTGCGGAAAGAAATCCCGAACAAACTGATAAAGCTGATGTCACTACAGATACACTAAAAAATTGTTTCTGTTGTTTCATTCAGAAATTATTACAGCAAAAATAAAACCTGAATTAGTCCAACAGTTATTAATAAAAGATTAGTCCGACATTTGTTACCAAGTTATACCTCAAGAAATTAGGATCAGATCACTACTTTCATGTATCATAAGAGAAAATTGACAAAACATTTCAGCCCAATTCTTCAATGGTAAATATCGTTGCCTTGTAACATAACACAAATTTTATATTTCCAATAAGAATAAGTTAAAAATACAAACTTCGACCCATGTAAAATCTGTGCAGCCGATGTTTGTTTTGTACCACTTAATGCTGTGAACAAGCCGAAAAAGGAAATCGCAACGAGAAGACCTATCAAGACAACTATGTCCACAATATCCATAAGGAATCAGTGTATCCTGAAATATAACAAAGTCAATAACGGAGTCAATGTCTGATGATATCCAGATTTCTTTGAGTTAAAAAATACAGATATTTGAACAAACAAATATGATATCTTGGAAACCATATAGCAGTGGTCTCAGTCCGTTAAAAAAAAAAAAAAAAAAAAAAAAAAAAAAAAAAAAAAAAAATTATTATCAGTTATGAAAAACCGAAATTAAAGTCGTAAATAAAAAAGGGAAAAATTACTGAAATAAAATTGTCAGGACAAAATAAATGTCAGACAAATGCTAGAGAATGTGGAAATGTCAGAGAAGATCATCGAACATAAACATTAAACACTAGCTGAATCCGGCCACGCTCCACGTGGACGATCCAGCTAGTCTATGGAGTCAGCCACACTTCGCGTGTACGACTCCATAGACTATATAAATATAAATAAAAAATCTGTATAAATATACAGATTAAATATTTATGTATACTCTATATCTATACTTTTTTATATTGATACATGTACTATTTCAAGTTTGGGTTGTGACCATATTATTTGTAGTCTATATAAAGTTCTATAATAAATAAAAACTTCAACGTTCGTTTTCCAAAATCTTAAACCTCCGAAAGTTCTTAAACACGCGCCTTATCCATATTCAGAATCTTAAATATTGAAAAGTCCTTTCCTATTGCTTTAAAATTTTGACACAACTTTTCATTCGAATACGCTCATGTTTTTATACACGCGTTGCTGTAGCTCAGTCTGGTTAAGTGGAAAAAAAGAAAAGAGAAAGCGCATGTTCTAGTTTGGGTCTTGATCGATCACTGCAAAATTTACATGGAAATACCAGATCATTTGGGAATGCATTAATATTGTTTCCAGAAGATTTCAGGCAAATATTATCTGTGATTCTTTGGTCGACATCAGCGGACGAAATAAATGCTTGCACGAAATACTTTACTTTCTGGCGACACGTAAAAACGTTAAAATTAATTACAATATGGGTGTCCAGCTGCAAAACATCGATCAACTGGGATCTTCTCACCTCAATTGCTGGAAATTGAGAACCGAAATCTGCCGGTTGATCTGGCCTCAGGATGAATTTTATTGCCTTATAACTTCTGCAATTTAGTAACATCAAAAGAAGAGTTAGTTGAAAAGATATTTTCCGATATTCAAACCAGTTATAAGGATTACGATTGGCTGAGTGAATTCACAATATAATTTAGTCTAACATTCAAAGCGAGGCAATCACATACAAGACCGCTGAAACTATTGTGGAAGCAGATGAAAGCTGTTAATTATCCAACAGAATTTTTGCATTCATTCGATTTGCCAGGGATGCCACCATACCTACTGCAATTGAAAATTGGCATGCCAATTATTATGCTGCGAATTATCAACCAGCTAAAACTTTGCAACGGAACGCAGCTTATAGTGAAAAAATTAATGAGCAATGTCGTAAAGCAACAATCTTAACAGGACCTTTCAGAGGTGAAGATGTCCATATTCCTCACATTCCTATGATTCCAACGGACATGCCATTTTAGTTTAAAAGATTGCGACTCCCAATTGGATTGGCGTTCGCATTCACCATCAAAAAAACACAGGATCAATCTTTAGAATTGTGCGGTTTAGATCTAGAGACCGATTGTTTCTCACATGGACAATATATGTTGCGTGCTCTGGAGTCGGTAAACCAGACAATCTCTATGTCTACACAGAATAACAAAAAATATTGTATACCCACAAGTGTTGTGAAATAAATCGTTTGAACGAAACGTTTCATTATACACTATCATGACCTCAATATTTATACTACGCAACTACATTTCCCAAAAATCAAAAAAATAAACGAATTACATTCCTCACAAAGTAGAAAGCAACGAAAAGTTTAGTTTACTCGCCTTATTTTTTAAAACACGCGCCTATTCGAATGCAACGCGGTATGAAATTTTCAAATCAATCGATGAAGAACTTGAAACGTTGAAGAAAGTAGCCGCAAACAATGCAGAAAGTAGGCGTGATGAATAAATTCTGTCCACTCATGAAGGCGCGATCCGGGCGGAATCAAAAAAATCAACCCGCTCATAACGGCGTGGTGTAGAGCGGAGTCAAAAAATTCCGCCCCTCACTTACTTTTAATTATCACGGACGTGACACGTGAAAAAGCAAGAATGTCTATATAAAAATGATGACCTATTCGAGTACAAGATTGCGTCAAAATTTGAAAATAATCGGTGGAGAACCTATGAAGTTCCGTCCGAGGTAACAGGGGGCATTTACATTTTTATTTATATAGATTTAAACAAATATGTTGGCTAGGAAATTATATAGCAGTGGTCTCGGTCTGTAAAAAAAAAAAAAAAGGAAAAATTATTATCAATTCTGACAAACAGAAATTAAAGTCGTAAATTAAAAAGGGAAAAATTACAAAATAAAATTATCGCGACAAAATAAATGTCAGACAAAGGTTACAGAATGTGGAAATGTCAGAGATCATCAAGCATGAACCCTAAAATGAATGATCATTGAAGCTTTAAATTGAAGAAAGAAAAGTTATTGACAGAAAAGGATATGAAGTGCAAATAGCATAGTTACAAAGAGAAACGCAAAGATGAAATGAAATGAAAATGCAATGCTTTTCTGACAATTCATTCATACATTTTCAAATATTGATGATGTTCAAAAAAAAAAGAAAAATTTTTTTGGAGAAACTTCCACATTACTTAAGGTTGAAAATAAAAATAAAACCTGAAAAACACAGCAAATGGCAGAATCCCACAGAACAACTGGAAATACTTATAGTTTTCAGTTATGCTCTTATGGAGATTGGAAATACAAGCAAGAAGTGCAGGGACCTGTTATTTATAAAGCGAAGTGCAGAGAACATAGCGTGGGTTCTGTAAAATATTGGGGGAGCAGAGAATAGCGTGATAATTAAAGAGATGACAGAGATTGGTAATATCGACGAGCAGAATATAATTAGCAGAAAAGAGGATAGCGAAATATAGTGTGAAATGTGGACAAAGGAAGTATGGAAGATCTCATAAAGTGAGAGGTAAAGAGATAGAAAAGAAAGAAAAAGGAAGAGACAAAGAGTGCAGTAAAAGTTGCAAAAATTTTTCATATTTGAAGGGAAAGGTGAGTATTGCATGAATAATTCATCAAAAGGTGCTCAGGCGAGACTGTGGAAGGAGGCAACGTATTGTTTGTGTGCTTAGTTCACCATAAATGGCTTTACAGGTAGACGGCCTGTTTACTGGTGGAGTTGCTCAAGTGAGTCGTGAAACTGGGGATTTTCCGGGTTCTTCAAAAGCCTGGGCTTAACTTATTATATGCATTCCACTCTGAATTTGCGAATGGGACACAGAGAGTAGAAGGGCCAATGGATGTCACTGGCTGTTGAATTCGTTTTAAGAGCTTCAGATGCTTGTAGAAATGGATGACGTATGGTACGAAATGCGATAGATGTTTGGTTATTTGAATGTTATTGTAGTGACGTGATGTTGTCAAGGTAGCGCGCAAATGACTGCTATATTGTCTTGTGAGCTGTAAATTTTTCATCGTTGTTTTTTAGAAATTAGTGGTGAATCGAAAGGCATTCTACTTCTAGGAGTCATCCGGAGCCGTGTATTGAGAGCTAGGAGTCATCCGGAGCCGTGTATTGAGAGCGTCTGTTGACAACAATTTTTTGTTCATTTTTCAAATTTGACAATTTATTGATTATTTGGGTCGAAAAGGAAAATTTTTGTGGCAACTGATTGATTACTTTAATCGGAAAGAGAAGTCTCAGATTTCCTCCCGTGTAATGATGTTCTTATTTAAGCTTTAAAAGTTCCGAAGCATGTGCTACTTATTGGGAATATCCATTGCTGAACCAAATATTAGATCAAAAAACTTTTTCCCTCCTGAATTTATGTTGCTATCCTTCCGGGAACAATATTTTAGTATGATTAGAGCGGGGTAGGATAGTGCATTTCATTGTGTTCGATGATCATTGTAAAGGAGTCTCATCGATAAGGATGCTCATATCTTTCGGCATGACCAATTTATTGGCAGATTTAGTTGTTATGCTTTTCTCGAACATTCTCGAGAGTGCTTTAGTTAAATTGAAATTATTGAATTCTCTTAATAAATAAGAACCCATCCATCCACTTGATATAATACCATTCTGACTGCTCACGTTCCAAATTTTACCTATTTCACTCAGTTGTTCAATTTCTCAATCACTAACATTTAATGAATTCGATTAAGCACACCAACAGTTCTCATGAAGCGAAGGGTTGTTACAGTAATCGAAATTTCGGTCTACTGAAATGAGCAATAATGTAATATACATGCGTTTGTATGTGTGTATATGTGCGTGTATGTGTATGTGGATATGTGAGTGAGATAGCCGTGACATGCATATCGAGTATTTATTAGGAGTCAAATTAGAAGACACTAATTAAATTGGAGGTCGGTTAATATAAAAAGACGTTGATGGTGGAAGTTTTCTGTTGCTGTATACATTACATTAACTGCATTTCGTTTTCTTAAAAGTCAAATTATTTTTCTTAACGTTGCATCGAACTTCCGCTTGATATAAATGAAGAAGTATTTTAATGAAGAATGAAATGTGAAATATCAATCTCTAATGCAACGACGATTTCTTAAAAGCTTCCTTCTATTTGTTGATCTTTTATAAATTATAATGAAGGATGAATTGCATGGAATGTCCTTTAAAATAATTAATAGTCTCCGAAACAGTTTTATCTTCAACAGATAGGATATACTTCCATGATAATGTTAAGTGTATGAATGTTTGAATGTCTCTAAGATGAAGGTGACAATGGAAGGAATGCAATAGCAAATATCATCTACTGCTGCTCTATTATAATATTTTCAGTGTCATTACCGATCCTTCTCATGCAAACCAACAAGTTATATAGTGGCAGACATATAATATACATTCAAAGAGTATGTGGAATGATTGCACGAAAGTTCTAAATAAATGATTTCTAATAAGCACTTTACTGATACTTGCTATTGCAGAAATAACACTGCATGCATTCATATATTTACGCTGCGGCATTTCAATAATGTCACTGTCAGAAAGTTGAAAGCCTTATTCCTACGCTAATATTTTTTGCATTCCCATAATCTATAACATTATTGTTTTCATCGGGAATTTTCCAGAGAAACAAAAAATTTGCAAGGCAGCCAATCGTTCGTTGATTTTGTAATCTGTGCTGAAAATTCCGAAATTTCTAATTAATTAATTTTGAAACTGCGTCAGACCGGTTAAGATTAGGGCAACAATAGTAATTCCAAGCAATGGCCCATATTTTTTCAACGAAAGAAAACATAATTTTACTGAAAAAAGAGAAGAATTTGTAATATACTTGCTGATGGCATATTTTGCTGCTCGGGAAAAATGACACTATCGCGTTCATTCCATTTCCATTCCTCATCTTTCACTTACTTTTTTAATGTAAAAGGCTTTGTACTTTGTGGCATTTTTCTTTTGATTTTGCAATCACTACTGAAAAAGAGGATCAAAAATTATTTTTTTCTTCAAGGAATTTTGTTTTGAAATTTAGTTGAAGGCTTAATGTTAAAGTGATCAATCAGTCAGCAAAAAACAATTCTTACTTTATTTTGACACAAATCATTGAGCTATTCCGTATGGGTATTAAAGAGAATGATTTTGAAACGCTAGATAACAAACACCATCAGGTCAGCAAATAAATATGGCAGCAATAATCCCGGTATTCCGCTATCCAACATTACATGCAGTTTTCCGAATGTTTTCCATCCATTGGATTTCTGCTTAATCGGTATTTTTCTCATCATAAAGCATCCTTCAATTTCATTACTTCAATTTCGGACCGTCGATGTATACTTTGATTCGACATCACTCAGATAAACGTTTTGAAATGGAACTTGTCGTATCGGAGGTCATTGTAATGAATTTCCGTATTTTTTAAAAGGAACTTTTATCTCTGATGAGTTGAGTTCCGAATTTCAATAGCTTAACTTTATTTTGAAATTCCTGAATAGAAGAGACAATAATACTTGATAAACGAGATATAGGAGAAGTGCTCGAAATTTTCATTGTGGAATTATTGCCCCACAACTTTTTCAATCCATCTTTCTAAACAACCGTGCTCTATGTCATCTGCTAAATACAGCGGTTGCCAGTTCAGACCTGCAAGATGGAGTTAAAAAATTCAGTGTATAATTAGAATAGTTTTGTCAATACATGATGAAAAATTATGTCTGAAATGGAAAATAGCTATATATGTCAGTAATAGATTCACTCACATAAAAAAGAGGGATAGAAAAAAGAAGAGCTTTATGGTACAAGATATTAGTTCCTTACTCCTAATTCTTTTCTATTGAAATATTCCATTCAAAGAACATTTATGGCGACTACACAAAATGGCTTTGCAACCAAAAATTATCATTGTAAATATGGTTTTCTCCTCTTCTTTTTCGTTTCTTTTCTTGATTCAGAAAGTTTCAATGTAAGGAATTGAATGCATGCTGTAATTTTCATGGCAGGACGATTTAAAGAAGAATTAATGGGAATGAGATAGTGAAAGGTTGCGGCAGTTTTTATCGTTTTTCCGAATAAAAGTGGAAAAAGAGGGAGTTAGAATCCTCCAATATAGCTAGAATCAAATTGGAGAAATGTAAACCAATCTTTGATCAGACATTTTGAAAAATATTTAAAAGTTAGGTGGATCGATCTAAAGATCTGAACGGACAGAAATAAAACCTGGGAATGACTTCTCGAACAGTTGATTTTTAAGGACTCTTTCTCAGCTACCGAATCATCTGAACAATTACGGGTCAAGAAAGTGATACATTATCAACGAGTGTAGCGCAATATGAGAAAGCAGAAAGCCATTTATTTGGGTTGGGATACCGCTCATTCATAATGCGGCCACAGTTACCCAAGAAAAAATAAAGTGGGACCGGTGGATTTATTAGGATTTAAGTTGATTTGGAGGTTCTGGGATATTTTTGCTGATTCGGGGTTTCTGAAGTTGTAGACGTGATTGCGACATGACAAGTTGTTGATGCTTTTGTGATGATTCCGTTAGTTCACTTCTGTTTTTGCTTGTAAAGGCTGTGATATCACAAGTCTTCATCTCACTGGATTGTCTATTGTTTTTGGACTTCCATATTGTAAGTGTTCAGTTATTGTTTATTAATTCTGTCCTGTGTATTTTACAAATAGATTTTGTAACTTGAATTTGGATTACATATATGTATTTGTTTATTCATTTATTAATTTTTGTTCACGTGTTTATTTAGTGGTTTACTTATTGATGGGCGTATTGCCTTATATAACTGATAAGCTAAGGGAGATGGAACTAATTTTCAGTTTTTACTATCATTAAAATGAGCTCAAATAATGATGCTTCGAAAGATGACAATGTTGGTCTTGCGAAGTCTCTGACACTATTCAATGGTATTTCCATAATCGTCGGTTGTATTATTGGATCTGGAATATTTGTGTCTCCGACAGGTGTCCAGGAAAGTAAGTGGTAGACATTCTTAACTTTTTTAGAATGTCATGAAACTCGCGATTTTTTTGTTTGATAAGGAATTTATAGGAAACTTGCTCTATTTGTAGACTCATATTTTTTATTGAACTGATGGATATTTCCAATTTTAGAAGCGGGGAGTGTCGGATTATCACTGATTGTTTGGGTGGTTTGCGGTCTGTTCGCTGCGATTGGTGCATACTGTTACGCCGAACTTGGGACTTTAATCCACAAGTCGGGTGGTGATTATGCTTATATTATGGAATCATTTGGGCCGTTTCTGGCTTTCATACGTCTTTGGGTTGAAGCTGTGGTGGTAAGGTAAATTTCAGGATTATGCCATGCTTGCTGTTGAAAACTACTAGTGTTTCGTTTCGAACTTGCCATTTTTATTTTCCATCACATTTGGTTGCAGACCGTGTACTTGCACAGTTGTAGCGTTGACTTTTGCGATATACATGCTGCGACCGTTTTATCCGAATTGTGAACCACCTGGCGGTTTGCCGGCATTGCTTGCAATTGTTTTGCTTAGTAAGTTCTTACAAAGATGATTTTAATCGTTTGAAATTTGTTTTGACTTGATTGATTATAGTTCTTACTTCAGTTAATTAAGAATCATGTAATATCTTGGAGACTTTTTCGAGTGAACTATCGTCTTCGTTGTTTAATATTTTTTTTTATTATAGTAATTCTAACGGCGATAAATTGCATGTCAATACGGTTAGCAACTTTTGTTCAGGATTTTTTCACTGTTGCAAAACTGTTTGCACTGTGTTTGATTATTGGCACTGGTGCACTACTGTTAATATCAGGTTTTTTTTTTTTTTTTTTCTCTATCATATTTTTTAACTTTTTTTTTTCGCTTTTTCAAGGATAATAACAATACTATATATAGTTTATTGCGATTGGATTTAGTTAGATTGCATTCCATTATATGAGAACGGATTTATAGGGAAGCCACAGTATAGAGAATCGTTCGAAAATATATTCGAGAATACAACACCTGATATTGGAACTGCATCGCTTGCGTTCTATTCCGGTCTTTTTGCTTATCAGGGATGGAATTATCTGAATTTCATCGTTGAGGAATTACAAAATCCCACGCGGTACATCTTTTCCTGAATGTTGTAATGCAATCTTTCTAGGGTTTCTTTCTCATGTGGCATAGCCATCTATTTATGCTATCTTTGAACATGTAAATATCTAATCCCATTAATTAGTAGAATTATTTATTCATCATACATTTATTTTTTATTTTATACTATTAATTTTATGTCCATAATGTTATCGTTGAAGATAACTGGTATATTCTTTTTTTCAGTATGATATGTAGTTGAACTAATCTTCCTGAATATTAAGATTTTAGGAATCTACCACTGGCGATTGCCATATCATGTACCATATGCACAGTGATCTATACATTAACAAATGTTGCTTTATACACGGTGATCACCCCAGATGAAATGTTAAGTAGTCCTGCGGTTGCTGTTGTAAGTTGTGTTTACACTATTCTCCTTGAGCAAAACTAGTTTGCTACTACATGAAATTTTCATCACTTCCAAATTTTAAGTCAGGATTTCCTTTTTTTTTTTTTTTGTTTCCTTTTAGGAATTCGCTAATAAAATGTTTGGACCATTTGCCTTTGTAATGCCTATATTTGTTGCTTGTTCAACGATTGGTTCAGCAAATGGAGTAATTTTCACTTCATCCAGGTTTTGATATTAAATTTGAATGAGGCTTTGCAAGAATCAGAGATTCAGAGTACGATCTTTGTTTATCAAGTTTATTTCCAGATTATTCTACGTTGGAGCACGCGAAGGACACATGCCGCTGGTTTTGACAATGATCAATAAAAATACTCGTACACCAATTCCTGCAGTCATTTTCACAGTTTGTCATATTTTTTATGAACTCGAATTTTTAATGAATACCTTGAGAAGTTGAATCTAAAATTAAAATAATGGAACATTGTAGGATTTTTATCTAACGTATTGTTAATTTTTAATGCTTATTCAAAAATGCGATACTGACGTAGCTTTATTTTTACTTGATGAAAAAATTTAATGTTACGTTATATATAAAATTATGATATTTCTAGGGATTGCTTTCTATAGCTTACCTTACTTTGTCGGACAATATCTTTTCGCTCATTAATTATATCCAAATAGTGTATTGGTTGGCTATTGCCTGCGTAATTGCAGCGCTGTTCTGGTTACGTAAAAAAATGCCGGATGCTGAAAGGCCTATCAAGGTCAGTTTTGTATGGCGTTTAGGATTGTTGTTTCGATTTTTCTTGGAAATCAGTGCTCACTTTATGTTTGATCTTATGATCCTTATATTTTTTCAGGTCAACCTAATTTTCCCGGCAATTTTTTTCCTTGGATGTGTTGCTTTAGTAGTCGTCCCTATCGTTGGTTCACCGAAGGATACAGGTTCCTTTATTCAAAAGAGATGGCTTTTTAATTTCTCTTACATTCTGTCTTAATTTTTCGATGAACTTAATGCACTTCATGCATTTCGAGGAAAACATCCTTTTCAGCAATTGGCATCGCAATAATGCTTACTGCGGTCCCTGTTTATGTTATCTTTGTGGCGTGGAAAAATAAGCCGAAATGCATTGGGATGGCTTCAGGTATTTCATCATTGATTCTATTTGCATTTCATTATTAGTCTAAAAAATAAATTAGCTTGTAGTTAAAGTTTCGGCATACCGGGAAAGCCTTTTCTGCTTTTTTCGTTAGGTGTTTACTGCTTTACATTGAGTATGTTCTTGCTTGCTGCTTGTCGAGCAAATTAATGTGTTGAATTCAATAAAATTGCAGAAGTAATAACCAGACTCATCCAAAAGTTATTCATTGTTGTGGACGATACGAAGGAATCATGAGTAGAATTCGCCAGATTCGATTTGTTTATCTTGGATTGTTTTATTTGTAGAACTTAGCGTGTCATTCGGATATAAGTTTGATTGCAATTTTTCATTTTTCATGAGAAGTGTATGTGTGTGTATAATGGACGCAACTGTGCATGTGATGGTTGGATCTTACCAACTAAATTTATTTTCATAATTCCTTGATTCAGATTTCCTTTACCATTCTTTTTTTAATATTTGCGATTACCAAGGATTTTGCATTTTATCGAAAATATTGTATAAACTTTGTTCAACCCTTGAAGAATTTTTTAACTAAAGTACATTAATAATTTGTATTTCTGGCACTTCTGTTCTCACTGCAAACATTTTAAAGTCCTGTAACGAATTTATAAAGATGTTACGAAATACTGCATTGTTTAGATTGCATATTTCATTCCATGGTATCATTTCATAGTACATATAAATATGCTGACTTGTATGAATGTGCTGGTAAACTGGGTTAGCATAGCAGACTATTTTGGTAAGGAGAAGGTGACTTGTAGGCTTGTATTTTCTCATTTTTCCGGTAACTTTAACTTTATCCCGCCTTACCAAAAAATAACTTTGTGTCTTGTATAATTTCACATCTCTCCATATCCTTCCCGTACACACCACCCCAAATGTTTTTCTGCTATGTTCATATCATGATGGAGTTCCTTCTTCCAGATCCTGTACACAGAATATTGAATGATTAACGCACTGCAAGGCAACATGTAGAATAGCTGATTCATACTGTCAACTGAGCAACTAATCAACTTTGCTGAATCAGTAGTGCTGCTTCACGGTTTATTCACCATTTCCCGTGAGTAGATTATCCTTTGTCGATCTGCAAACTAGTTTAGACAATACGCAAACAGTTTGTAATAATATACAAACTGAAAGATTTATTTAACTACATCTAATATCCCTAAAATGAGCGCGGCATGTTGTGCGCGGAATATATCGCCATATCTCACAACATCCTTTGGACTAGTAAAAGCTGAACTATTTGCAATAGGGATCAATAACTGAAGCATTTGAAATTTTGATGGAAACTATGTTTTTTTTTTTTTTTTTTTGAATGTACTATGAAGTTAACATAACTTCTATTTTAATCATATATGTGAATAAAGTTCAACTACAGATATGAATGAACGGTCGCTGTAGCCAGCACAAGACGTAAAAAATTTAGAGTTCGATTTCAAAAAGTCAGCAGTTATATTTTACTGAAAAATGATTGTAGGTGGAAAATTATATAAAGCCATATAACTCATCAATATATCCAAAAATTAGCAAAAAATAAAAATGGTTTAATGTGGTTCTTAATCCACTACAAAAAGTAACAGAAGCTAGCAACAATTTTTTCCGAATTTCCAATCAGCGAAACACAATATGCATCATTTCAAAATATCTTTTTCATCAGTATAAAAGTTCACTTCCCGATTTTTCAATTTTCCAAATAATATATAAATTGCGTCTTCAGCAATAGCATGATTAAAACAACAGCACGGAAAAAAAAAAGTAGAGAAAAAAAATGAAAAATGCCAATGTAGAAAAATGGAAAATGACAACATTATAAAATAAGATTAAACGCAAATAAATTGAACAATTTTTTTTAGAATAAAAGATGATATCAATTTGCAATTGTTTCATTATTCAGAAAAAAATTTTTGAAATTGTGCTAATTCTATTAGTTTGAAAAAATGTATAATTAAACATTGTATAGTGAGCAAGGCGCCTTCATTAAGCAGAGGATTAAAGACAAATCCAAAGCATCAATAGCTGGAGAGAAGTAAAAGGAAAAGAGGGCATTATCAGAAGTGAGGAATATTTGAAAGATCAATTTTTTAAAACGTGTTTAGAAAGGTAGCGAACTACATTTTCTGCATTACCTCAAATAAAACCATCATTACTAATTTCAAAAAAAAAACTAAATTTTTAGTCAGCCAGATCACAATATATGCGTTGCATTATTATACCTAATTCACACTTATCCAAATTCCGTTAAAAAGACTCCGATGGGTAACACCTAGTAATATGTGAAGAATTTCAGAAGGAATATAGTCCAAAGTGATCATTAGAACTTTCAGTTGTACTTGGAATCCAACTTGGGCTGCTGCTGATTGAAAGCAAAATTTTTTCATTTTTGTTTAGCATATCTGCATCCGTCTCAACAGAATGCTTCTTACGCCATCTAAATTGTATTATACGTCCTGTTATTATTTAGAATAAAAAGTATTGCTTTCTATCTAGCAAATATTAAATTAAGCAAAGATATTCCAATCAACAAAATCTAAAAACCTGTCCAACTCCAGAAGGCTTCTATCTCAAACAACAATCAATAAGAAAATTCTCTATTCAATTAAACATAAGGTGAAAGAGAATAAGATAACTTACTTTTCCCGAACAGTAAGGATCAGATACTCAATAACTCCCGTTTCATACAAATAGGCGCATAAAATGTAGTTGAAAGCGACGACAAGTATGAAAATTCGATAAGCAAGCTCCGGAAGTGGGTCATATTCCATATGTCTGGCCACAAAATATGGAGGATTAATCGTGAGCCACACACAAATAGAAATTAATATAACTGAAAAAAAAAAAAAAGAAACTGCCAATTCGTTCGGCTTTATAAACTATGCCATTCTTATAGCAAATATACGAACTATAGAAATAACGCTGCACTAACCAAGGCAGGCACAAAAAGGAGTATTACTGAAAATAGTTTTACGATATGGAGGTCCTCTACTATAAATGACTGCCAAAGTTAAGTACTGGAAAGAAGACAAACAAAACACTGCAGTTCCCTGCAAATCAAATTATATTCACTATTCTCATTTGAAATACAAATCATTTCAAAAATCTAATAATTACATTATTTAATCAAACAGTGAGCAATATAAGATCAGATAAAAACACAGTACGGAGATTGCTTCCTATAAATGGTCCACCGTTACCTGCATACTTCTTTTATCCTCAACAGAAGTTCCAAATGGTATTGAATAAGGCATAAACCAGGGTTGTGCTGCAGTATATAGAAAAACAGATAACTGAAACAATTATTAAATTAATTTCCTTTTTTATTTCAGTGACTTCTATCAAAGACGTGTGCTGGTATATCACGCTGTAAAATAAATAACAAGCTCGTTTCTTTTCTAATTAGCATTCGAGAGCCAATACATGAAAAAGATGGAAAGGATTCAAGTCGGAATATGATTTCGTGCTTGTACTACCATGCTTTTTTTTTATTCACAATAAAAAAATAACCTGAAAAATGAAGACAATTAGGAGCTGCCCCAGAACTGAAAGTAATGATGCAGAAGAAAGTAATTTCGTTGGTGGTGGTGAAACTGCAAGTTTCTGACATGGTGGAGTGTATCCGAAACATGCAGCCATTGTTGTCACCAGAAATAAATCGATGAAAAGAAACTGAAAAGCTCATCAAACTTAAAACAGCAATTACCTGAATAGACTCAGACAAATAACTGCGTTAAGCTCAACAATCCGTGATGTAAATTAGGACAGAAATAACCTGAAAATCTGTAAGATTTGTAGTGAGCCAATAGAGCAAAACAACAGAAATAAACTGAGTTAATGAGTAGCTTGCCATATATTTGAAAATCCCAAACGAAGTTACCAGAGCTGCTCGGCCTGAAAAAACATTTTACTGATTATATATATATATATATATATATATATATATATATATATATATATCTATATTTCTGAACGAAAATGCCATAATAACTGTAACACCTTCACGAATAATCATTGGAACGCAACGAATATCAGGTATGCGAGAAGTAAACGGAGCTGCAATTGAAGCTTCTGCTTCAGACAACGATATACCAGCATGGGCTGCCTGAAAACTTCATATTTTTTTCTCTTCTTTTTTTTTTTGAAATAATTTTCCAATTTCCACGAATCACTAGTGGTAACTACTATTTCCCTCTCTGTACAATAAAAAGACATACTTATGGATCTGACGTTAAACTCAAACGCCAATGGATCAAAAAATGTAAATGGCTCCCTCTGTGATACTACATAAATTAAATAAAAGAAAAACAATGAGCAACTACTTTCAGGGCAGCACAATCGTTAGCACCATCACCACACATTGCTACGGTATATTCAACTTCTTGAAGTTTGTTTACTAGCATCTGTTTCTGTTCGGGTGACATGCGTGCAAATACATCACAAACTGTGACAAATTTGAGCAGCAATTCAGGGTATTCACGAGAAATAACTTCAAATGTTGGACCTGGAAATCAATTCTTTAATTCTTGAACAAATGCTTCAGAATATAGAAACTTGAAAATGATATCACTGACCAAAAGTATGGATTTTTAAAAGCGATACTAACCAGACACTGAAAGTTGGTAAGCAGGATCTATAAAACTTCTCGACTCCATATCATAAACTGATGAGGAATCATCCAGAAGATCTTCCGACGAAGATGCAGCCTGGAGGAAATTGACATCAGCTGAACAAAACGAAAATCAGTTACCTCATATTTTTAGCGAAAACAGCGGTAAGAGAAGCAGAAAAAGGCGCAGATTACCTCCAACTAAAGCTGATTTATATCTTATTAATACTTAGACCTTATTAATAACTATAAAAATAAAAATAACAAAGACATCGCAGATCCCAAACCTGCTTCACCAAAAGAGGAATTCTCGAGTTCGGTGAGTCACGAGTACCACATTCTACAATATAAGCTTTCTTTATGGGCTGTATAATTCCACATTCACGAGCGACACTTAGGGCGGTGAGTATGTTATCGCCAGTGACCATGACAGTTCGAATATGAGCTCTAAAATTTATAACAATCCTTTAATCTTCGAAAAAAAAAAAAATTATTTAAGAAGTTCAAGAACAAACTTCCTCATTGGAATTTAAAATGGATTCAAAAAGCCTTACTTATTCAGCTGATGGATTACATCTATTGTCTGCGCTTTCAGTCGATTTTCCATCGTCACTAGACCTAACAATGTCAAATCATTTTCCACCTAAAACAATTTTCTCCAAAATATTATTTTTATACAGACTTCTGAAAAAAAAAATTAAAAAAATGAGAAAATATGTCCTCAGTCATTCAATTAGTAAGAAAGACAAACTTGTTCTCTGTTGACCCTCTGCGACTTTGGGAAACTGATATACAGCTTTTTGTAAGCAACTGCAATCAATCGATAACCGTGTTGTGCATAATCATTCACGACGTTCTGTAAAGTATTACTTACTGTAAATGGCAATTACCTGAGCGATGCAATTATCAAAAAATTTTCAGTAACAGGAAATGTTACTAATCTCAAATTTACCAAAATTTACAAAAAAAAAGAAAAAAAAAAACACGTGAACGAACGCTATAGTTGGCAGGAATACTAGAAGGTTGACAAAGCGAAGCTATCATTTCCGGAGCACCTTTACAATACAAAGTCATGTCATGCGACTCGTCCTCTGGATCATGCACGATGACAGACATTCGCTGTAGTGAAGAACTAAAAATTTCAATTAAATAAGAAATTTTTGAAATCTTAAAGTAATAGCAACTGCAGAATAATGTAGAGACTGTAGTAGCAAATTAGAAATAAAATAGATTATTAATAGGGCCAAATTATCATAACTTTCCTTTCCATATAAAATGACATAGGCACTACCTGAAAGTAAATTGTCTCAAAATTGCGAGCTCTATTTCACGATCGCAACCACATGCACCTGGAACGCTCCGCACAACCGGTGGGGCCAAGATATCAAATCGAGCAGTTTCTGCGATCCTTGAATTCATGGTTTCATCCAATACCCAAGCAGTGTTTTTGAAGAGAATCAAATCAAGTGGATCGCCGCAGAGAAGACCATTTATACTGTAAGCTACTGATTATTCAAAACAAATCGATTACAAGGTGCTAAAACAATTCGGAATTTTAAAATGATTTCCAAATCAATGCAAATATTAGATGTAAAATGAGGGCTAAAATTCCGCAACTCATTCGCTCCGTTCTCAAACGAAAGCACTGAACCAACCAAGTCAAGCTATGGCACGTAGATACTGCTTCGACAAGCTTGCGGTAGCTCCACATCTCCTTAATGTTCAATGACGGAAACTCATGCCGAAACATCGGTTCTTTATCATCACTGTGCACAACGGGACAAACAGAATGAAAGTCCAAACCATCCTCGGTTAAAGTTCCCGTTTTGTCGAAACAAACCTGCACATAGAAAATAAAATGCGAACAAACATTACTTCAATTCATTAATTATAACGAGAGTATAATGTGATCTAAAACATACGACATTGATTGCACCACAAGTATTAATAGTTGAAGGAGCAATACAATAAATATCTTTTCGATGGAGACGCATATGTGATGCCAGTACTCCAACACTCATCGCAGCTAAAATTCAAATGTAGCAGTGCAATCACACTTTTCAGAACAATTTTTAAATATCTCCGGTAATAAACAATTATTACCGATAGCGAGATAATAATTATTCACTGAAACTCCACATAATCTCCAAAGCCTTCCTTTATATGGATAACGCTATAACAGTATTACTAACCAGGTAAAGCAGGGGGTACAACTACAGTGATAATATCCAACGCACGCACGATAACTTTCCTCACATCTGCACCGCGAAGAATCATAGTTACAATGGTATATGAGAAACCGCAAAAAGCAATACAACCAAGGAAACCAACAAATTTGAAAAGATCTCTTGTAAAACGCAAGTCTATCGGCTTAGGATACATTATTGAACGTACAAGTTGACCTTTAAGCGTTGTATAAGCAGTTCGAAAGACAACTGCCTGAAAAATTGCTGTAATCACAAAAGAAATACATCTAACCAAGTCTGAAGATATAAATTTCATATCGCATAGACGAGAAATTCATATAAAAAAAACTTTCCATTAGCAGTTCATACAAACTTTTTATTAGCCCTTTTAAATATTGGTACCTTGACACTTTTCCCTGCATAATAACGTGTCTGAAGTACTTGGGTACCACAAAACAGTACATGCCTAGAATGTTTCTTCAGCGAGAAAACTGAGGATTCATCATCAGTATCTGGCAAGGCAGCCTAAAAAAAATTGAACATAAAACTAAGTGAATGCATGATCCATAAGATAAAAGATACCATAAACCAAATCAAGTGATACTGACCTTCGTTACTGGAACTGATTCTCCCGTTAACATTGACTCATTTACAATTACTGTACCATTAATCAGTACGGCGTCACATTGCATATTACATCCACTAGGAGGAATTAAAATAACGTCACCAGGCACCAACTGTAATCAAGTACAGGAGTTCAGATATTCCAGTAAGCACCAATAAAATTAATAAATTGTAAAAACTAACAAGTCAAATCAAAGACTAAAACTTACTTCTTCGCTACTTATTTTCATTAGATTTTCACCATTTCTAAGCACCTGTACAAATGCCGAAGAATGAACCATACTTCGTAACTTCCTTTCTTGCTTTCTGGTCTGATACAAATCCAACGCTATGGAAAACAAAGACATGGCAACAATAACGGCAGCATATATTTCATAATGATCCGAAAACCAAATTGCAACGCTATAAAAACTCCTTTTGGCACTAGCACAATACGAATTTTAATATCAAATATCACTGAAAATTTTTAAGTTAATTCATAGTAGAAGTTGAAAACAACCACCTGAACAACTGGAATATGTAGAAAGGAGATATAACTTCGCGAAAGAGCAAAACATGCAAAGGTTTAAGGTTTATGTTAATTAAATTTTTTCCATAAACTGCCAAACGTTTAGCAACATCAGCGTTACTCAGACCTTTTTCCGCCATAATATGAAAGCGGCGAAAGTCAATCTAAAATCACAGTGAGGTCAGAAGTGTATTTATGGCACTGAGGTATAACTTTAAGAAATCTTTAGATTCCGCCTAGTAACAGGGATCCGTTGAATTTCAAAGAAGGAGAAAATATATGAAGTAAATAGAGAGGAAAAAAGTAGGAAGAAAATGGCTCATACGTCATAATTGAAGAAAATGGCTCACACATCATAACTGAATAAAATTCTAATTGAAAAAATGAACTTACATCAACATCCAGTGAATCAATTGAAATAAATCGGTTCTCATCAGGATACCAAAGATGAAGAAGTTTTTTAAAAGTGAAATATCTCAACGTGCTTATATCAGCCATTCGAAAACCAGCTACAGGCAAACCCAGTTGCATAACAGCATCACTAATCATACAAATTATCGGGCGAAAGGCAACATTCATGTCCGCATCTCTTAAATTAAAACACTGGGATTTTGTACTGTATAGGTAACTACCGAAGTAAATAGTGTGACTATCTCGTTTTAGAAACTTAGCATATTAAACTTTTCTGATCATAAACATTCTTCTACACATATATAACTAATAAAAATGATCAAATAATGACCGAATCAAAAGGCAATCTGCTGTACTCAGAGAGCATTCTGAAGCAGTACATTTTACCCACCATCTCGGATACCAATATAACAATAAACGGAATGTACCCAAGGTAAGCACCGAGACTATCCATGTTAATGCCTAAAAATATTTTACACTATATTAGGTAAGAGAACATTTTTGAAAAAATAATGCTTGACTTCAATACTTGCTTTCACATAGCTAACTCAGTTATTTACTCCATTTCAACTTCGATCTTTAAATTCAGATTTATGTGGTTAACATACCGCTTTTATTCTATTCGTTTTATATCCCCATAGATATAGATGTTCATCATCGACAGTGATGTGAGCACTATGTGTTGCTTGCGCAGGCATTCTCTTGAATGTATTCTTTCGCACGCTTCGCCCTAAAATTATTTATTTATGCCGGTGAATTCAAAACTTTTTTCTCGTATCGTAAATATAATTAACGGGAAAGACTTACCTTCTCGAATTCACTTCTCATCTCAAATGAGCAGCGAATTCAACTTCTAATCAGTACCCCTCGTTTCATTCACTTTAAACCACAACTTACTTTTTTAAGCATTGTATCTCACGAAAGGTACAGGAAGATGATGACATGAATTTAGTGCATAGCAATACAACACTCAATACTTTGCATTATATAGGACGATCCACAAACTTTGATTTTGCAAAAGCAACAATGCATCAGGTTGACAACATTGGAGAATAACATACTTAGATGTCGTATTTCCTGAACTGACGCCGGATTTGCGTAACGCTTTGTTAAGCATTTATATAATGTACTGCTGCTACCATGCAGCTGTGCAACCCATTCGCCGTGACCTTCCAACGAAAATCCCCACTTCACACTAAACTAGAAACAATTCCTCTTTTTTTTCTTTTTTTGCAGAGGGGTCAGAGGGAAGGAGGAGAGGGATTCGAACAGAATTATACCAACATACTGACAAGAAGTTCACTCCATTTTCCTTACAATGTCCTTCCCTCCTTTTTCCTCACTTATGGTGCATTTATCTAATAATTAATTTTATTTCCTTCTAGAATTGAATTCGCATTACCATTTGGATGGAAGCTGATTACAAATGAGTAATTATTTCATGTCAAACCAATCCAAACATTCCGGGACTCGTTGGATGCCCTCAGCTGAAGAGATGACATCAGGTAAACTGTGAGAAGGGAAAAGAAGATGATCGTAGAAATGTTAACAATCTCATCGTGGGTGGACTGCTGCTTTTCCCTCTTTTTCTGAGTTACCATCAATAAAAAAGAGAAAGAGCTACTTGAATTACAAAAAGTTCGGAAAAAATGCACAAATTCCCTGCCTCCGTTTTCAATCACTCCTACATCTTTTTAATACATCATTTGTAGTTCTATCAATCACTGCTATCCCTATCTCAATTCTTTGGAACACTCTCAATCCCTGCCACTCTTTATCGTCCCCACTCTTCCTACTTTCAACTCCGTGCCCCTCCATATATCACCACCGATCAATGATCACAAATGACTACTACAAACTGACATATCTATCGATATTAGCATGAAGTTTGCCCACGTGGTTGAGTGATAACGATATGCGACGTTTTTCGCTTGGACTGGATATTGTTTGAGGCACCAAAGCTGGTTGATTATGGGAGTGGAATGGTGGAAGGTTCCAGATCGGGAGAATGTTACGCTTATCTGTGCTGATTGGTAATTTGTGTAGTCACGAATTATTACATAAATCATCTCACTTTCGGTGAATTCCGAATACATCGCGTCTTCTGGTGGTAATAAATGGATTGTGAACATGTTTGGATACGATACCAACCTTTTCAAAAAATTCTAAAATCTAATTTGGATATGATACCAACCTTTTGAATTCCACATCTAATATATTCTGAGATTACTAAGATCGTGTCTCGAAGCTTGGAAAATATATTCAAACTTCGGCTACTATTCAATTGCTGCTGCAACTGCCAGTTCCAGTGCTTTCAAGAAGAATTGTTTCGAATTCGTTATTTTCATTATTTTATTTGAAAAAAATCACTATAAATTTGATTTGTTACACTATTTTGGCGATGAAACTGAATTAGATTGTTTCCTTACGGAAAGTAAATGTTGAAAAAAAAAAGAAAGTAAAAAAACTGAGGACTGAGAAGAAAAATCGTCACGAATAGAAACAATATCACTCTTCTCGAAACGCCCTCTGCGGATAAGAATGATGAGAATGATACTCAATTTTCCGCAGGACAGTCAATTTAAAATTGGTCGAACATGTACTGCTAGGTATGGGATTGACCTTTGAAAGTCGCTGTATCCTTGAAGGTGTATGACCTCTGCACATAACGGTAAACAGTGGTTACTTACCTGTCAATACATAGTGAAGTGACCTGACCTTCCGATTCGTGATTTCCAAAGTCACCTTACATAGGCACAATTGTAATATACATCAACAAGAAACCGATTCCATTTCATCGCTCAGGTGTATGGAAAATAATTTTCATGGCGGAACACTAAGTTGGTCATATATGAGAATGTCTACAAGACTTCGCTGTAACCTTTCTTTTTCACTTTCGATCTAAACATGGTCAAATGTAGAATACGGGACAGGAAGAGATTATTTGTGAAACTTCTCGACCTTTGAATTCTTCCTTGATGAAATGCAAAGATTCAAAATTCCATAATCGCTCGCTTCTTGCTTTAGAAAATTATGAAATCTCCGAATTCTACTTTTTGAAAAGGAAAATAGATGACAGATCACTAGTATAAATAGAAGTGTATGCTGAGAGATATATGAATTTAGGAACCCATTGTTCGGTTTTCTCAACTGGCAATCAATTACCTTATTTATTGATTTTTAGACGATTGGATAATTTAGGAGTCTAAAATTTAGATAAGACGAAAGTTTAATAAGGTATTGCACGTCGGTAACAGCTGAACGAAATATTTAAATATCCTTGAAATTATTTTAAAAATATTGTTGTGATAGTAGTAATCATTTGTTAATCAAGATGATCATTACTAAGAGATTAATTTTTGTGAAATTTTTTTACAGAAATCATATTCGTACATTTCGTCAAATAAATATTTTTTTTTTTTGGATTAATGAAAGAAAAAATTTGTGATGTTTCGCAATACTGCAAATATTTACAAATCATAATTTCTCAGACTCTGCCTGACCAATCAGCAAAATTTTATGCGGTTTGTGCATTACCAATAGAACACTCGAAATTCAAGTCACCAAATCAGAACAAATCAGTAGAGACATGTTTTATTCGAAAAAATGCTTATTGACAACCAGTGATATTTGAAACCTACTGTTATGAATGAAAAGGTCTTTATTATTTAGCATTTCTATTAATAGCGATAATAATGGGGAAATATAAACAGTATTCACTAGCTAAAATTTTATGATTATTAAAAATATGGCACAACTATAAATTATCAATGTTTATTATGAAGCATTAGTTCTATTATTCGCTACTTATTCATGTTGCCAAGTAAATTTCAGCATATTCTGCAGTCAACAGGATATCGTACAATATCGGAAGAAGGGTCCTTTGCATTTAGCATTATCGGTTGCCAAACAATCGCGAGATTCAAATCCGATAATTTCATGGTTTTTGCATGGATGTCCACTGGCAAATTCCTTAAATAACAATAATAGTAATAATATTAATAATAAAAATGATAATAAAAAGTGAAATACAGACAGTAAAATACATATGATAATCCACAAACTTCAGGAGAATCTGTAATGCGAAATACCCGTTTGTCACAGTTGCAGGTGTGCATCCGGTCTTGCGATTCTTACTTCAAGTGAGTATTATTAATGATAATACATGAAAGAGTACATATAATAAATGGATAGCTTTAATTTTGATCAATATTTACATTACTAATTTGTCACATATAAATGAAGAAATTATGTATTACATGTAATAAATGGTAATGCACAAATATACCTTATCAGTAATATATTACATATCGAATGCTGCTGAAAAAAGTTAATGCAGCGAATCAGATGCAAAGACAATTTTCTCCAAAATGATTGACCTCAAAGTGCATATTTTCAATATTAAAAAAGATAAAATTTTTCATCGAGATAATTCGCGCATTATACGTCTAAATTTCATCTTCAAAACTTGCCCCCTGTCTAAAAAATGCCTACTTATTTGAGTCATTTACCTAAGAAGAATGTATACTACAAACTGAATTGTGTAATATATTGATTTAATATTGCATGCATGCTAAGTATAGGCAGTTTATTCAGTCCGTTGAGAAAAGTAAACATCTTTTTCCTTTGCGATGTGTTAGAATGTAAATTTTAGGCTTTCTCTTTTATCCCATTAGATTGATCAAATATCAAAGGAACTCTAAGGGTACAAAGAAAAGAAGCAGAAAAGAAAAGATGCAGTTTTTAAGATGCTATTCCAAAAAATTGGCAGTCTAACATAACGAACTTTCGATCGAATTTCGGATCTGTAAAGATTAGTTGTCTGTTCAGAAGTGATTCACTGCAATTTTAAATCTTCAGAAAAGACTGTTTCATTTAGCAGAAGTTTAGCTGTGCAGTCTTAGGAATCCGTCAATAATTATTACTAAAATCCCAGATAATTACTAGCTATGTTTCTCCGAAGTATTATTGACTGTGAAAAGTGTTATTAACCATTGGCGTCCAAAATATCGGTGTTAGATTATTACGTTTAGAAGGCAATCTTCAAAACTGAGCTCAGTGTTTTCATAACTTGTTTTCTAATTCTCAAAATGGATTTAAAAACTAGATTCTTGAAATCATTTTACGGAGAAATAGGTGCGAATCATTTCCGAACAAGAAATATAGAAGAATTCAGTAAGTCAAAATAAACTCAAAACTTTATTTTTTCTCATTAGTAGGCCTATTTGATGGCACTGTGTTCATCGCAGTGCGTAATGTTAATACAGTTAAGGATAGTGTTTAAAAGAGGAAAATGATGGAAATATTCACCTGGCAAATGCCTCGCCAAGGTGACCAAATCTTTTCGTTCGTTTTTTCTGTGGATTCGTTTTCAGAATGTGGTTGCTGTGTCTGAGAAGAAACGTCATCTGATATACCGGTTCCAAGACCTATTTTATTCGAATTTGATTTTTCAGGTGGTACTGACATCAATGGTATACTGTCATTTGCTTTTTGCAGTCCATCACCATCTAGAACTGCTACTGTTTATGTGTTTCGATTGAATTTGTTAATTTTTTTATTTATTTACTAATTCACATTTCATTGAAATTTTTTTGCAACTTCTATACTTCATATGAAACAAGAAAACTTAATTTCACTCATATATTTGCAAAAGACAGTTAAGAAATATACCTTTGAAATCAGGCTCCACTTTTCGTATTGTTTTGGGACATTTCTTCACTTCCATCAGTGCTCCAATACATCTTTGTAAGTTGTAGCATTTTCGTCGTCTGATTCTTTTTTCACCAAGCCTTCTACATGGTGACCAATCGCTCCATTCTGAGAAATGATTTTTCTGAAAACAAATTAGTTCAAAAAATTTTTCCTAGTTTTCTTGGACTAAAGGTATATAAATCTGAACACTTCAGAGAATGTGAATTTTTACATTCTGTAAAAGTTTCCAGCAAAATTCTTAATAGCTCAGACACTAGAAAAATGAAATTTTGGATGAAAGAAATTATCGGGATTTGGAGGCGAAGAAACACCAAACGAAAGCATTCAGTTCGAGATAAAACAAAATGAATTCACTTGTTTAAACTATCTCAGGCAAGTGATACCAAAAAACCCAAAGCGAATAAAATGAATCGAACGCACATCCTTGAATTTATTCAGTGTTATAATGTTCAGCCGTTTAATGGGTTTCTGTGCTTTAATTCCTTCCTGAATTACTATTGCTGAATTCATTCTCTCTGTCTCTTGATTTTCAACCTGGTGTGGTGATGGCCTAACCTGAAAGTTAGGAAGGTTCTGTACTTTGATTAGAATTTATGTTCGAATAGGTAATTATTATCTAAAAAATTATCCACTATGGCAATGGCTATAATAAAGCGAAATTATGACCTCTAATAATTTTTTTGATTTGCAAAACATATTTCAGTTGCAAAGTTGTAACTGAATAACGATGAAATAATAATAGATGAAAACTAGCGAAAAAGAAAAAAAAAAAACGACCTCCAAAGATGGATTTTTCCCGACGTGATTTTCTTCATTTTCTTCTGGTGTAAGTTCCCTCTTCATTTGCTGAAACATCATAGTTTTAAGTTCTGAGATGATTTTTAAACAGGAATAAATATATGCAGATAGCATTATTACTATTGTGATTGCCGGGATTCCTACCTTCATGGATAACGAAACCCAGAAATTTAAGAAAAATCATGGATCTATTTCCAAGCCTAAATGCTACAAATATTAAAATTGGTAATAGATTTCATATTTATTGTTCTAAATGCATTGCGTCAAATTGATGCAATCGTATGTGATATCAAGCATTCAGGTGCGGAAACATGATAGTAGTGGTAGTTTATAAAAGGCTGCCAATGACTGGAAATTGACCTGTAACTTTGTTTGTTTCAGTGATTTGGGATGTTCTCTAAAGTTCACCGTATCACTTTCAGTTTTCACTCTTTTCAAATTACTCTCTAGGATTTTTGACATTTCCTTAATGGTGCTTGCTTCTGTTGCTTCCTCGAATGAAGCAAATTTCCCGGAATCTTCCTGGAATAAACTGTCACTTTCTGCTTTATCATTATGAATGCGATCATTCAAGTAGTTCCGTTGTTTCAGAGCATTTTCTTCTATGGATGAATTGACAGCAGTAATGTCATCCGTATCTGGTATTTTCTTGCCTTCTTTCTTCCCTTTGTTGTTGTTGCTGTTATCTTCGGTGATAATTGTCGTCGAGCGTATTGTTTCGGCTTCATCTTTAACATTTTCGATGTTTTCATCTGCTGCTATAAGCGATGATTCAGCTAAAAAGGAAAGCGAAAAAGTTTTTATAATAACGTGTGACAAGAAGATTTGGCAAGGAAGCACAGTGGTATGCAATGCTTCAAAATACATCCTTCGATTACTTGGCCTCATAGGGTAATTTCTTCGTATTTAAATTGAAATTGTTGCTGAAGAACCGTATGCACTTATATAATCTCAAAATACATATTGCTCAACCTGTTATTATTGTTGCTCTTGCTGCTGAGTTTTCCAGCTGTTTTTGCCGTACTAATACTGCTGGACAACCATTTTGTATGTAAATAACCTTATCACTTTCTTCTCGGGCAAATGATGCCGGTTGTGTCATGGCTGATTCGGTATTCGTTATGCATTCACCTTCCATGTAGAAATACATCGCCGACTGAAATGTAGTCCTATGAGAGATATCTAGTATCATCTTAGTGTATAACTAAATGATTGATTATGATCAGTGCATAAGTCATTTGACTTAAACACTGATCATAATCAACCATTTAGTTTAAATGTTCTCCCAGCAGTGGACATAAAACAAATTTCAAAAGACATTTTTCTTTGTTCGAGAATATTACATTCAGATTTTCAATATCTGTTGAGGATGTCGAATTTCTGAACATACTCTGCATTGAAAATGTTCGGTGAGGCATTGCTCGATGCATTCGTCAATAGATCTTGCCAGTGAAACATTTTTTGCATAACCAATGATGACTGATTGGTGTATTTTCAGGAATCGACTGTCTGCACATGCAGTCGGTGCATCTTCTGTAATCTATTTTTATCAGCGTAATTTTTATGTTCATTTCCATTCCACCTGATATTAGATCGCTCGCATTTTTGTTGAATCTAATGGTGCCAAATATCTTTTAATTCAGTATAAACGAAAAAGTGATGGGTTGTGCTGGACCAATTCATTTTTATAAATTTTTTTCACAGTTTTGGTTTCAAATGATTTAGATATTTATTGTTAGTTACTGAATTCAGTCTTCTTTATAGAGAGTAATAGCCTAATTTTCACTTCCAAATACTAATGCATTGTTGAATGATAATGAAATTAGCCAGAAAACGTATAATTTGCAATGCAAATGGTGCAATAAATAATTCCTGAACATATTTTCAAAGTGTCTTACTTAAAATTTGAAATTTGAAAAATTGTCTCATGTTTCGGTTAATATTCATTACTGACTAATTCGCAATCAAAACATGCCCGCATTTCTGATTTTTTTAAAGTTTCCAAATAAATAGGAGTAGAATTTACTTAAGTCTTACGAACTTTGCTTAGCAGAAATAACTTTGCAGAATAAGAAAAATTGAACGTTGTTAAAAAATGAAGTGAAATGATATTGATTGATCACTTAGGCAAAATTTCTCGAAAAGCCGTTTTCCTGGGGCAACCTCTGTTTTTAAGTCACCTTCCGGATAGCTTTTAGATCGGAAAACGGTGCATACAAAGATTGCATGGTCATAAACTACTGATGCACACAATATTGTTCGCCCATTGCTATCCTGAAAAAACATCCATGAATGTCTTGTTTAATCTGTTGTTCATAATAGTAGAAAAAGGATTTTGTATAATGCGTATTATTAGTATTATTGTAAAATTCATTAAAATATTCTTGCAAAGTTTTGAAAAACAAAGAAGATATTTGAATCGAATCAGACCAAACTTTTTAATGAATTTTAGTAATGAGAAACGAAGCAAAATATCGGTGAAAGAATGAAAATTTAATAGAAGATAAATCTGAATTGTTTACAAATACGTAATTTTGAATGACTTACTCTGTTACTACTGCACATCTTTAAACAAACTTCCTCCGTGACATCCTCGTAGACTAAGGAACTGCTCGATACAAGCCATGTATTGTCTGATACAGTAAAAGCAGTCAATCGATTTTCACAAAGTGCTAAATATAATGTCAATTAATTTTATTAGTATTCATTATTTCATGATATGTCATGAATGAAAATATTCTTTTAAAAAAATTTGCAGAGAATTTAAAATGAAGAAAGCTAAGCCAATTGTTCCTGTGCATCATGATTTTGTTTTTAATCGCATGAATTTTGAAAATATATTCAATACATCTGGCATATATGTGAAAATTTGAAATTTATTAAACTAATTGCATCTTAGTGAGCGAGAGGAAACATAAAAAAGAGTAAGAGGTAACAGGTGCTGCTATCATTCCGTGGTATACCTCAAAATGGGCTAAAAAATGAAATCCAGTTTTGAAGAAAAAAATTAAAAAATTTGTATAATTTCACCTTCAATAGGAAACGAAGAACCTTCTTGTACGTTTTCTGAATCTTTAGTTGTTTTAGCGACATTAATTGAAATGAATGCAAAGAAAATAAGGGAAATGGAACTCAGCACATACAAACACTGCATCAACAGAAAGCTGAACAGACTTGGATACGGAAGAAATCCTTGACGTGAAAAATTAAAGAGCCTAGAAGATTATGCTGTTTGATATGCACACAAACAGAAGTAGAAACAAAACAAGTGATAAGAGGTCGTGGAGAAGGGATTAAATGATAATGTGCAAAGCCTTAAACAGAGACCGTAGAATGTGCATTCCACTTCTACCACTCCTACAGCATATAATGTTTTGGGTCATCACCTAAATTTCTGCGACAAAATTTTGAATCGGACTGATTTTGAGATGAATTGAAATAACAACAGCGGTCGCCATCCGGCAATCTTCCCATTACTTTTCTACATTCCACTTTTCGGGTGTACGTGAACCGGATCATCGCTACAACTGCAATTACAGCTTCGATTGCCAGTTATAATTTTACTTGCTTCTTCCCCACTCATCTTGTATTTCATTTATTACGGAAACAGGGAACCACACCCGAAAATATATTACAATGTCAATGAATCCCAATTCCGTCAACCTTACGATTCGCAAATTTACTCGAGAAACTACTGTCGCATACATTCATTCTTGTCCATGTATTTTTCGGAAATTATTAATTTTTTCAAATATTTTCTACCATTCATCCTCAAAAATGTCAAAGCAGGGAGAAATAATAATATTCGGGATTTGGGATAATTAAATCATTCACAAGCTGAGATAGAATTAATGTACACAAAAAAGAAAAAAAAAAACAAGAAAAAAGTGATTCAATTAATGTGAACTTCAATCGAGATCTAGATTGAAAGGATCACAATAGTGCCGCTCATCGCAGTGGTTATTACTTCTTTATCACCACTGCTAGCATTGTTGCTGTCAAAGCTTTCAAACAATCAAAATTCGACCGTTGTTATCTGGTTTTATTAAATAACATGATAAATGTTGTGTGTTTTTATGTACTAGTAGTGGTTGTTCAGTCAAAGTATTTGGAGACTTCATGACAGGAAGGTGCGACCAGTGGATAATATTTTTTGATGCATATTAATCAACCACTCAATATTTTTTCATAGTGGTCCAACATTTCTGATTAAGTTAATATGGAATAAGCAACATATATCATTTTCTGAAAATACTGCCTGTCAAACAGCGCCCGCTTGTAAAAAAAGCATGATGTAGCGGCTAATCTGTAAAATTTGGTATTTATGGATTAAGAAGCCTGTTTCGTAGAACACTGCCAAATATCAAGTTTGCAAAAACTTGCAAAAACTGCAATTTATGCATGAATTTCACTGAACTATGAAATTCAAAGATAGCTTTTATTAAATTAACAAAGTCTAGCGATACTATCGTTCCTATCAATGATACTATCAATCAGTACAATGTTACGAACGGATACTAATGGATGAAAGTCAAAAACATATCCGGACCCACGCTTGAATTTTACAATGTCCCGTATAGTCTGAATCTGCACTTAGTGATCCGGATATATCCACACTAATTAATGGCGATTAGATATCAGCAAAAACGTTAATTTATAGAATGATCACATATTTTCTGTCTCAATCTAGTTGAGTGTTTTAATCACGCCATATCTTTGAAAAGTTTCATGAAATATTTCATGGAATTTTCAATGACCACTACAAATTCAGTTGTTCATCGTTTCAGTGTCTGAAAAAGGTCGAAATTTCTACAATAAAATGTATTAGAAAGAGGCCGTTAAAACAATACTAAACTATCAAAAATGTGTTATTTTAGCGAAGCATATTTAAACATTGGTAAACAGATAACAATGATGGCGAAGATATCTTGGCAGTCGATTTGGTTAGTAGTCGAAATTTCGTATTTAACAATTTCCCAATCCGAATTCACATTTTTTCTATTAAATTTGGAATTTCAAGGAAAGAAAAAGTGTTAAAAAATCGAATAATCAATTTAGGCAAATTTCGATGACGAACTTGTCAAAAAATTTTATTTATAATCAGAATTCTGCAGCAATTTTATCGTTTCCTAAATGTGGCCGGTACTAAAAAATGTTAAAAATACGAGCACGCTTTTTTCGCTTTTTCTTTTTCTGAAAAAAAAGAGTCTCATTAAAAAGAAGGGCACGTTAACAAAAAATAATTTTTTCAAAAAAAGGGAATGTATTAATATACTGGACAAAACTTAGAGTTGTCCTATGATTTCCTGAGTAATAGATTCAGAAATTATAATGATCTATTCAATGCAAGGAATTATATGGAAGGTCTGAACGATGTTATTACCGAATCGGTGCAAAAAATTATCGATCATTTCAATGTGAGTTTAATTCTGCACATTTAAAATTTGTATTGGTCGACTGAAATTGGAGAAATCTTGAAATATTATCAAATGATAGGTTTATATTTTTATGTAGATCGAGTCTAACAGTAGATTGGCTGCGCTCATTTAATAGAATTATTCGGAAAAATCTAATTACTTATATCACAAAGAATTATTGAATTAGACGATTCTGGTTTATGCAAAAGCTTTTGTGCAAGCGGCGGAATGCAGCGTATTATTGACCTCATATCATTATTTTTCTGCCTTAATTTGTTACTTGTTATATGAACTAATTGAATATTGCTTACCTTTGTTCTTTTGCGCTTCCGAATCGTTTGTCGTCATACTCGAGGCGCTGATGGCATAAGCAATGATTATCGAAGTCACTGAAAAACTAAGGCTTCATCGGAATCGGTAGAATCTGCTTAGCTTCCTTCCTCATACGATGCACATCCATTCAGGACAGCATTATTATGGCAACACAATATATTTGAATTTTCATTCGTAAAAAGTATTTAAATTCATTCAACGAGAAGAAACGAATGCTTCGGGAAGTGCTAAAATTTGAAAAATTCCCACATTTAAACTATCTTTTTCCTTTCTACATTCAGTAAAAATCTGAATTTATTATTCGACGAAACAGAAAGTTCAATATATTTTGAAGGAGCCAAACAAGTCTGGAGAATCTATCGCAGATGAATTTATGTTTCCACTTCCTATTTCT